>DWON01001706.1:0-23322 GCA_018251015.1 Phocides pigmalion okeechobee
GAGTTGTAAAGTATTCAATGTTATTTGTACTTTAAACAACATGTACTGATCAAATAAGATATACATATATATAAACATCATACGCGCAGACGGGGGCATGAGCAAGTGTGTACGTAATCCATTAGTAAAATCAATTTTTCACTTATTTTCTAGCAGGAAGTAAGCGGAAAGCAAATGGCATGCTTTTTGCCTCAAAATGCATCGCCCCTATTTATAATAGGTCTGGGTTAAGTTAATGTTTGCTTTTTCTTACCGATTGGGGCTAAATAATTCAATATTAATTGCCTTATAACACGTATCGACTATTAAAATAAGGTTTTTCTTAGAATGCAATACATGCAGTTTATTCTCCATTAGCAACAAGTCCTAACCAGGATAACAATTATTTGTACATTTCTATTTGTTTTGAAACTAATATAATTATTCTACTAATACTAATAGTTTCACAGCAGGCATGCATTATATCTACATATTATTTAAAGTTATCTATAATAAACTACACGCGTGGCGCAGCGGTAACCATACAGGCTGAACAGGCTCCGGATTCTATTCTCAGCCAAGCAAATATGTCTAAATGATGAATTTAGATTTCTGTTCTGTGACTAGGTGATTTATTGTTTGTTTCTATATATACTCATGACAAATACGAAATATGTATTTTAGCATAAAAATAAATTGAAAATGTGAGATAGTGTTAAATTAGTCTAGTGTTAAATTTTAAACGAGGTTTATTAATGATTATTATTGTGAACAAGAACTTGAACGCCTCTTATACTTTTGCAACTTGTCTCTACACGTCACTTCCGGGCTGTGGCGTTGCTTCGTAATTCTAAAATATTTTCATAATAATTCTTATTCCATAACATATTTAACTTTCATGGAATGCGAACTACACTTACCACCACGTGTACGTCGCTCCCTTTTACACTTAATTTACATAAAAATATTGAAATAAAAATTTTAGATAACAAATCTAATAGTAAATTCATTACCACAACATTATATAAAGCTTGTGGCCGAAATCCCCCGAAAGGCCACGGCAGCGTGACGGCGAGTGGTCGGGTACCGTTGTCTTAATTATAACGAAGTAAACCGACTGTGAAGAATTTTGTCAATGAGCCTCAATCTCTCTCGTGTACCATACATAGCTCGGCTTTCTGTACGACTACATGTTGGTAAGCTAAAGTGAGTAATCGCTGTTCTTCATCATCTTCATCATCTCAGCCTTTTCGCGTCCACTGCTGGACATAGGCCTCCCCCATAGATCTCCAGCGCGACCTATCCTGTGCGGCCCGCGTCCTTACTCGTTTACTGATGAATGTCCACGCTGGTACCTCGCTGCTCGCCTCTAGTTGTCAATGATACATACAAGTCCCGTAAATGTTTACGAAGTTTCTACTGCAGACTTAACTGATACGATCAGATGCGTTATGGACTCAAGATGGACTGTAATAACATGCTTTGGTTGAATTTCGGGGCTATAAGGAAGCTCAGGTTAGTGTTTGACATAATTGGTAGCTGTAACTTTAAACTTTCATTTACTTGTAGGCACTTACACGGTGCTGTGTGTATTTAGTAGCGAGCCTTCTTTATAGAGTTCCACTCACTTGGTATCATAGTCAAGAATCAATTACTCGTATACTTAGAGATAACAAAAATAGACTTGAAACAAAGTTAAACGTTAAATATTCTCTTTTTTTTAAAGATTCATAAATAATTCACGAATTAGGTAGTCCATTTTTTTCGTTTCATAGATCACTTGATGTTAAACGGTCTCTGTAGTCCTTGGATATCTACGTCTAAGCCCAAGTAGGAATAAACTCTTTCTTAACGTCGTATATAGATATATAACTACTACTAAGGACTGAGACGGTTCGAAGTGTAGCCAGCAATTACACCTCGCCAATAGAAACACAAAAAGTTTTTTATGGCGGACAATGAGGGCGACGGTGGTACTTCCCCTTGTGGAACTATTGTTCTATCATTTGTAAAAATACATACTATGAAATTTCGATCAGACGTAAATTATATTTATTCCAGTACAATATGAACTATATATACATAACTACTAGAATATAATATGTATACTTTTCTAAAGTACCATAAATTATGGTTTTACGTGTTGATTGTACCAAATAAATCAATGGTTTAATTAAACTATTCCTATATCATCTAATGAAAGCTGGTTTGAACTAATTTAGTTACATTTCTTAATTAGTTTTGTCACTAAAGAGAAGACAATTAATTACCCCATATTTTACGGCCCATAAAAAGCAAATCAGTGTTATCAGGATATACAATTACGTTAACTTGAATTTTTTATAACGATGAGGAACAGAGTGCGATTTACCTATTTTAGATAGCCACTGTCGCCCACTGACCTGGACCCTAATTAAGGTAGTAATAGTTTTTTGCTTAAGAAAATATCGATTTGGCTGTTTCTGCTGCTTTGAAGATCATACCGATTTATTTAGTCTGTTGCCAGTATAATCCGAAGTATGTAAAGCATTACTTGTGTTTCGGTTGGAGATGTGCGGTTGCCGGCTACACTTAAAAGCGAGGCGACCATCTTAGTCTTTAGAAATAGTGACGAAGCTTTAAATGTTGGAGACCTATAGCTTGACCAGGATGGTATCACTGCCGCCCTCATAATCCGCCGTAAAGTATTACTTGTGTTTCGGTTGTAGAGATGCGGTTGCCGGCTACACTTTGAAGCGAGGCGACCATCTTAGTCCTCAGGGGTAGCAACGTGTCTACGTTCGAGCTCAGAGAGGATGTATGAATGTCTGTGAGCTGCGGCTTCTTGACATTGGGTGGTTTTGCTATTTTGCTCGTTTGCTATTTTTCGCATATAAAAAAGCTGAGATAGAACTTCAGTCTTATTTGAGGTTGTAGTGACTACGTAACATCAGGTGGCTCCAGTGATCCGTTGCTACTGTCGTCACATAACAAAACCACCTAAATTGTACAATCAAAGAATGCGTTCCAGTTATTTTATAGCTACGTCAAACATCAGCCGGTAGCCGGTAGCCGGCAGCGGCCGGCAGTAGCGTACCAACTTGCTCCCTCACAGTTCTACTGTTGATTGTTATCGACCGACAATATATTTTATGTTGGAGTTTTGTATCTTTTATACGGCAAATAAATTGACGTTAAAATACAAGTTCCTATTTACGCGACACAGGTCTGTTACTCTCGCTGTTAGTAACGGCTTATTGTGAAGACAGCTATTCCTATTTTGTTATTAATAGAGAGATACGAGATGGAGAGGAAGACGTGAAGAAAGTACTCATTATAACAGGGTTAACAGCCTCTGCTATGTCCTACTTCTGATCACGAACCTTTTCCTACAACTAAACCTGGGGAGTGTTCAAAATAATTTTATTCAATGTAGAATCTTTACACAACTTTTGAACGTCAACAAACTACCACCAACTCGTTAGGTGTTTCGTTTTGGAGAAGAAGCGGCCAAAAAAATTCCACGTGTTCCATAATACTGGCAAATTTGTTTTAATTAAAATAGAGTTATTTAAAAATCTACTTTCAATAAACACCATTTAAATTTGACTATTCCTGTGTGTATTAATTAAGGTGTTCGTAATAAGTATTCACTGCTGTAACCACAATCACTTTTGTGACAACTTTTAAAGATTATAATTAAACTGTTTACAATTGTTTGAACTTTATAAGCAAATAAAAAATATTGATTTATGATATTAATGATATATATACTGAAACACTAATTTTGACCATGTACAAGACATGAACGATATGAATACAAATGCATGATTATTAAATAAAATTACTAATGGCCGGCTTAAGACCTAAACAACAATATTTGTCAGATCGACGTACCGACGTAGGTAACATCGATACACGATGTTGTCGAAGAAACTGGTTCAATTTCAAAATCAAATTAAATGACAGCATCGTTGGTTTAACAGATCATTTTATTTTATTTTAACTATGACACAAACACACTAAACATCTAGACATGTGAAAAAAAACCAAACCTGTACACCGGTTTCGTCACAGCCGCAGTGTCAACCAACCGCGGACCGCGTCATCCCCGCCTGAACCAGCCAAATTATTTTATTAATAGTTCCACTTTTGTTCAATCATTATTTGACACTTATTAAGAAACTACCAAATCATTTTTAATATTAATCCTCATCGTGTGACATATTTTTTTATATCACTTTTATACTATTGCATTAATTGACACGGGTCTCCTTCCAGAATCTGTAGGGTTAAGTCAGACTGGTAAAATGCATATCGGTAGATTTCTCACAATATTGAGAAGTCTCAGGCTTGTCAACGAATTTAAGTATTAATCAAATAAGAGGTCTTGGCCACCGCGGTGAAAATTGTATTTGTGTACTAATATATTCTTATTTAAATAATACATATCCAATGTAATAGCCATTACTCCGTCCGTGATGCTGAAACAATAAGAGGGAAATAGAGAAGGAGATATCCTCAAATCTCCACGTTGAGATAACAGAAGAAAAGTCGAAATTGCTCCAAAAAATCCTAATTATTTTTTGCTCTATAAATATATGTAGGATATTTTACAATTACAATCAATTAAAAATTAGCAGTACTATTTTCTGTTATCCATTTGGTCGTAAAAAATCTTATTTTACTTCCCTCACATTGCAATATAATATGAGTAAACTTTAATAAATATAGCGCTCAGATAACTACCGGCGCGATTGTTGCGAATGGTATGTTAATGTACATTGACGTCACACATAATATAGCGAAACACCCAGCGACACTACACGTGATTTCTTATCTAGTGTTACCTATTGCACAGAACTCCACAACATATACTATTTATACGTAGACAGTTTTTCTACATATCACGGGACAACGTGAGCTTATCACGTTAATCGTGGTAGTTTAGTTATTTTCCTGTTGGGAAAACGATGACAGCATTAGTTACTGTATTATATTGTGTACAGAATGTGAAACGTCAATAACTATTTATTTCCGTGATAATATAAAAATATCTATAAATCAACAAGCAACGAGTTCTAAGTACCAGATAAGAATAACTGTTATGACAAGTAATGCTGATTAGGTATGTGATTTTAATAATTACCATTATGAGTTACATAACTTCACTACCATAAAGTTGTATCTTGTATGTATAATGTAATATTTATACATATTACATGTACAATATCTAAATTTAGAAATAATTGTAAGATGTATTATCATTAGTATTTTCAGAACGATTCAATTATTGTAGTTGCCAAAACACAGATCTGGCACGCAAACGGATCCATGTTCGGACCCCAGCGAACCACATTGCATGAAGATTTGTTCTTAAACTGAGATTTGTGTGTACGTCTTAGTCCGTTGCTACTCCTGACAACTAAACTTTTCATCTAATTTGTAAGTAAGCCGACGTGCCTATACTACTTTAGCTGGAATTGCATTTATCAATGGTACCTACCCGGTCGAACCGTACAAGTTGTAATAACTTTCAGTAACATCTTAATTTATCTAATTTAGGTTAAAAAAATCGAATATATTTTTATTCAAAGTAGATTCTTTACAGATTTGGAGAAAAGGCGACGAAAGAAACTAAATCAAATGAAGTGAACGTTTAAAAAATAATTCAGTGTTAGATGACGCGGTCCCGGGTCGCCCACGGCCGATCGCCGTCAGCAGCGTATCGGCGGACAGCGCGTGTCTCCACTCGAAGCCTACCTTCCTTTTTTATCTGTTTGTAATGTAAACAGTCATCCCTGCATTTCCTCGTCTCCTTGTGGGAGCAGCCGCTGTGTGGGTTTCACTTGTTGTCTAATGCACGTATGTTAACTTGAAAGGCTCGTTCCTTTCTGGCGTATGCGAGTGGAAACAATGTACCTGATAAAGCAATTCCGAGCGCGTCCGAACATTATTCGCGGGCTTCAAGCCGACTAGCTGTGGCTACAAAATCCTTGCTTTTCAGCAGACACAAAACACTCAATAACAATTTTGCAATTAGCCTAATGATTATAGTACATATTGTCATAATTTCCTAAAAAAGTAGTTTACTGATAACGCTGAGCGGGATCAGTTTCGTGGTAGTTACTGCTCACACTAGAAACATGAATGAACCTCAAGAATTTAAGCTGTTTTGATGGTTTAACACGTGGGTTTTACATTACTTTGTTTACTTTAATCTTACTTCTTTCTTCAATAATTCTGAAAAAAGGGGACTGCTAATAGTACGATAGAATACGAGTAAAAATGCATTTTTGTTCGTACGACCCTATAGCCCGTGTATGCATATTTATTTATAAATTACCGACATAAGAAACACAGTTAAAAAAAAGAAACAGTAGCTGAGTTGATACTCGATACAAAATAATACCTAAATTAAGTAGCGTTTTAACTACTTAAAAATATCAAAATATAAAATCTGCTTATACCTTTAAATTCTCTAATCCGCACGCTAACGTCTCGCTACACGAATTTATTATTCAACTATCACTTTTATTTTTGTCTCCGCTTGTTCACCTAGCGTCAGATGTTTGATAACCAAACTTGAATGTAAAATAATATGTTAAAATTTCCTCTCACATCTTCGAATCCCTGGCTCACATGCACCTCTGATTTTACTAAATTTTGTACATATAAGAAAGTAATTATCACCGTTTAACAATGACGGTAATCGTCGTGATAACATTTACATACCTTCTTGAGAAAGCTTCATAAAGTTGTCAAGGATGTGTGAAGTCTAACAATCCACATATGATGTGCAACTGTCAGACAATAATGGGCTGAGAGAGATGATAATGAATATAAGAAAAGTTTCACTGAAGCTCTACATTCCTAAGTGACGATCACTGCCATTTGATTTAAAAGTAATATCATCGCAGAATCCATACACTTAATTATGTTACTGCTTCTCACGATGAACGCTTTTTAATTGCGACATTTCAAACCAATTGCATGGCTCGTGGTCCCGGTCCAACTTCATGCATTCAACCGTGACCAGCGTGCAAGTAGTTCCAAATATCGCCAATCAAAAAGCGTTAATTGTAAGAACCAGTGTCTCAATAAAATGCATAAATTCCGCGATGATATTATTCGTGAGTACGCGTTACATAGTAAAAGAAAAACAATCTCAATCTCTTAGAACAAAATGCAGCATGACGACATCATCGTAGTAAACTAAGCGAAGTCGGCGAACACTAACTAAGCGGGGATTATTTTGAGCAACACGACCTCAATTTTACATTAACGTTCGCTTGCATTTAGTGTAGCCTAAGCGGCTCCTGTTCTAATCCCATCCTGTGCGAAATAATCGGAATTTAAAAATAAGTTGTTTATTATGGTATGCTATTTTATGTGACGTGACGTAAAAATATATTCTGAAAAAATCTGGGTATTAATATTTAATGTGAAAAGAGTAGCCTGATGTTAAGTAGTCACTGAAGTCCATGAACAACCCTGAGGTCCCCTCCAAGGTAGTATGTAGATCTATGGTTTCTTGCTCCTAAGGACTAAAACAGTTGCACCGTTTCTAAGTAGATTAGTGACCCTAACCGCGAAGCCAGTGGTTGTGGCGACCCTGATAATGTTATGTTAAAGCTAGGCGGACCTACTTTGGGATCATTTGACCGTTTGTAATTGCATCTACGTATTTATTTATTCACTATTGTATATACATATCTTGAACATTGCAGATAAAACTGTTATTAGTAAAACAATAAATTTATTTAACTACATTACAAATCTGATAAGAAGAAATAACTTTCTATAGGATTCAGGCAGTTCAAAGTCCATCATTACTCTTAAGATCCACAACAGCCAATGTCAACACAAAACTTGTTGTTTGGATATCGTATTGGAAATATGCTCACACCAGTTCCAACTTACTTTTCTCAGTGTCAAAATCACAGCGCCCATACGCTTTTTTATGTGAGGAGAGCAGCAAACGAGCATGCAAACCACCTGATGTTAAGTATGGCAGCCCATAGACATTCACTTGCAACCACAAACACGACCTAAATCCCATCTGAGCTCGAACGTAGATGTGTTGCTACTTCAGAGGATTAAGATGGTCGCCTCGCTTCAAAGTGTAGCCGGCAACCGCATCTCTCCAACCGAAATACAAGTGATGCTTTACGGCGGATTATGAGGGCGGCGGTGGTTCGGTCGCACTCTAGTTCCCCACCTTTATAATCATAGCTTCGTCGAATATAACGGGTTCCATTCCACCGTGCCGCCTAGTTGAGCGCTGATGCCATGACAAAAGGCGATAGTCATATCGTTAATTAGGATTATCACAGACATATAATGTAAAAGTGAAATATTTGGTAGCTGCTAATAGCTACTTAAGATTATAAAATGTTGGTTTCCATTCCCAAAAAACTTTAAAGCTACTTATAAAGCACCCTACTTCTAGTACCTATCTAAGATACATATATTTTTATAAAAAAATACAATCATGCTTTCTCAGGCATCAAGTTATTTTTCCATTTTTGCCGAATACATATCAGTAGATTTCGGACGCCTTACATTTCATGTAGAACTCTCAGGCAGTCGGTATTTCATATTGATAAAGCAAGCCGATAAAGCAAGAGACAATTAATTGTTGAACCGTGGAACGCTGCGTCCATTTAATAATTTGTCAGTATAGCTATCGCTAAAACTACTTTGTTATAAACACACCCCGCGTTTCTGCACGAAGCCGTGGCGAGCTACTCGGTGCCACAAATATTCGATGCCACAAAAAACTGCATTCATGGTCGTCGCTCACACGTTATCAGATCTCCACTCATTAATTTGGCAATACGCATACTGATGGGTAAATCGTAAAATTTTATGTCGTCGAAGCACCGGGGATTTCTAAATGAATGAATTATTTTACTGCCTGATTAATGGTCATCACGATGGTTACACGGTGTAGATATATTTAATTGATTACGTCCCACCTACTTGTTTTTGGCGAATGCGCGTTTTTATTGCTGTAGCCAGCAGGTATTATATTGCCCATTAAATATGACCATGTCACGGTTGTCACGATTGTCACGGTTTCCACTCATTGGGCAAATAACTGCGCGGCCGCACGCTCCCGTCTCGAAGCGTGATAAATCTAAAACATTTGCCTCTTCAACAATGACAAAGTTTTTGACCATCTCGTCCTCATTTTGACTGGTTTGTTAGATACACACAGCCTTGATCTCAGTGAACTATGATCTAAAAATATCTTGTTTATTCTAGTAAAAATCTTTAATTTATACGGTGACATATCGACTGAAATAAGGAAACAATAATTTCATAAGGATATATTTGTTTAAGTAAATATTACATAAAAACTGTTATTCTAGATAACGAGGAACATGAATTTGTCGCAAATAAACAACTTTATTCAAATGCATCAGTATAACTAATGGTCGTACCAGTATTCATTTATTTCTATTTGGAAGAAATAAAATATATGTTTTATTATCTAAAAACATTCACGATATTTATGATAAGATATGGTAAATTTGAATATCTTAATAATTTTCAACATAATCACGTGTTGCGCATATCTGCGAAGCTTTCTACATTCCCTAATTAATTCAAAAATTCGCAAATCGAAACATATAAAACATTAAAACACGATGTTAAAACTTAATGTTTGACTAATACGAAAAAATTGAGCGCATCGACATTAAACGCGCAGTCGATAATTAAAACAGTGTTTCGCGGCGAGCGTGCATATTTTCCCGTTTTGTCAAATGTCGTTGATGTCTCGCCATTCGGGTTTTTGCATAATTTACTGCGGAAGATAGAATACTATTTAATAAAATTCAATAGGTTAACCGCAATTTTAGCTGCTAATAGTTTAATGGTGAACGATTATATTTTATCGAACGGAATCATGTGAGATTTTATTATACCAGTTCAGCGTATTTTTAGACAATGATGTAAATATGTGAAAGTAGTAACTAGTATACAACTTGTATCTGAATTTTCCTTTAAGATGTCTTATTAAGTATCATTAAAACCAGAAACGCCGAAATTGATGTCTCTTAGTTTGTGATCAGAAGTAAAGTAGATGCAACGTTGAAATAATAGGGGTTTGCATAACTTGTGTGTGCATGTATATATTGCATACAGGAGTGATTTCCGCAGAGCAATCATACCAGTCGCAATTAGACACATTTACTATGATTCATCTACACTATGTTAAAACTTCACCTTTTTTAATGTTAGAAAAGTGGCAAACGAGCATGCAAGGCATTGCAGCCCAAGGACATCTACGTCCAACCACAAACAATAGAAGTTCTTCTTGACGTCATGCATAGACGCGATGCCACTCCAGAAGATTAAAACGATCGCTTTGCTTGTGACCAATCGCATCTCTCTATCGTAAGCATAAGAACTACTTTACAGCGGATTATAAAGACATCAGTGGTACCCTCCCGATTGCATAGTAGTTCTATCACCTTGCAAAATCGTACCAGGAATAAAAGATTGATTAATCATTCATTTATTAGAATTCAGTGTACCTTATATACAACGTAAATATTATAGATACACTAGCTTGCCCCAGCTTTGCTAGCTAGATATTACGTAAATTCATATATTTTAATTCGTAGTTAAACTTAGGAGTGAAATTTCCAAAATTTCTATATAAATTGCTATAAAAATCTTATCTGCAAATTTTTTTATTCTACATAGGTTTAGAGGTTTCGGCGCGCTGATCTCTGGGTCTGATATATATAAGTGGAAGAAGACCGATTACGATTGTGAATGCGAAATTCAGGCATGTAAATTATCGTGGAGTTTGAAACAACTACGATCTTTTTTTTGTGAGTAGCAAACGAGCATGCAAACCAGTTACCATGTTAAGTAATCTTATATCTGAGCTCGAACGTAGATGCGTTGCTACTTCTGAGGACTAAGATGGTCGCCTCGCTTCAAAGTGTAGCCGGCAAGCGCACCTCTCCAACTGAATCACAAGTAATGCTTTGAGGCGAATCATGAGAGCGGCGGTGGCACCTCCCCATTGGAACTATAGTTCTTTCACCTTAGAATGAAAGATACAAAAACCGATGACATATCGGAGTTCAATGCACTTTGGTTACACAGTGTGTATTGTTGATACATTAAGGATGTATATGCAAATATTGTGCCCGGGAGTGGCCGCCAAGGTCGGGGCAAACACGCCAAGTGCCATTCCATTGAGCTACTGTAGTGTACTCGAATGTGTTATTATTGATATACCTGCTGTTTGCTTTGACGGCGACAATTTTTACACTTTTTTAGGGTTCCGTAATCTATTACTTAAGAATTGTAATAACCGTAGATATGGTATTGGAAATAATGGTAAATTAGCTGTACCACATTATACATCAACTAAGGTATCTCGTTCTTTTCAGGGAAAATGTATTCGCTTCCACAATAAATTACCAAAAGACATTATTGATCTGTCAGAGAAAAAAATCTATTATTATTAAAATGAGGACAGGGGCAAACAAGCAATCAGACCACCCGATACAAAGTGTTCACTGCTATAAAATTTACATCTATAACCAATTCTATAACAAGTTAAAGAACAAAAGTCCCATTTGATGTCGATCACAGATCCGTTGCTACTACTGAAGACTAAAGTGATGACAAATACTATTTCTTTACAAAAATTAAATACAGAACCCTTCGTGGTGTATCGTATTGACTTGGCAGCTTTTTAAGTGAAAAACAGAAAACTAAATTTTATTGGTTTGTGTTAATAATGTGTCATCTTTGTACCACAACAGTGTAATTAGCAAATCTACTCTATTTCTATTTTCGTCTCGTGTACCTACTTCGTACTTACTTGGTACGTACTTGGTACGTGGGAGCTATTTGGCTCAGTGGCTGAGTGCTCGTCAGCGAAGCGAGGGCTAAGTGTTGGAGTGTTTGCGTGATAAAAACCCTTAGCTTCTGTTTGACTTTTGAGAAAGCATTTTCTAAAATGGCCGTCGTAGGCAATCAATAGAGTAATAGAATATACAAAATGGCTGGCTATAGGTGGTAGAATCATCCTGAAGGCAATATTTTGTTTCGTTTAAAAATGTGTGATCGTCGGCTGCATAGTTCAGATTTGAAGGGCTTATAGTAAGGCACTGATTTTTGTACGAGACAAACAATTTTCTTAAGCCCAACAACTCCTCTAGGTTTGACTTGAGAGAGAACGCTCATACTTTTGAAGACATTGCAAGACGCAAGGTGCAACTATATGCAGGTGGGTAGAACAATATTTCGACTGCAAAACGTACCACCGTCGCCTTCATAATTCGCCTTAAAGCAGCCCTTGTGTTTGGGTTATAAATATGCGCTTTCCGGCTACTTACCAAAGAAACAACCACCTCGGCCCTCCGGAGTACCAACGCATTTATGGACGTAGATGTCCATGGGCTACACTGACCATTTAACATGAGATGACCTGTACGCTCGTTTACTACTCTTCAACATAAAAAGACAAAAATCATTTAAACTCAGTTTGACTGCATAATCGCTGGTAATCTCATCTCTAAATAATATAAAACAAAGTCGCTTCCAGTCATACGCCATATATTCATAGTCATATTTTTAAGACTACGCAACGGTTATCATTAATAGACAAAATGATTTAATTGGAAGATTTATATGTATAATACTATATTACCTAAGGTCAGAAGTTCAAAAACGCTTGTTTTAATATAAAGAAAAATAAGAAGTACCTAGGTCACTCCTGTTAAAATAATGTACCTACTTTTACTAAAGGTTTTCTACAAATATTGAGAGATCTTAAGTGTTATACGACAATCGAAAAGAATAAAATATTAAAATATTTCTTTTGTCCATCTAATAAAGAAAAAATAAATACCGCAAGTGGCGAAACATCGAAACAATTATAAAAGTAATTTAAAGGATATGGTTCTTTAATTGTTCTGTTCGGATATCGTGATAGGTCAGGTATATTTCCACGGTAACACAATATTTGAACGGTATTCAACTTAATACAAGAATTGGGTTTAATTGCCGTTGGACGTGATAACACGTAACGTTAATAGAACTTAAAAATCCTTTATTAGTACTCGTTAGTGCAACAGGGAAAAAAATCTGCTGCACATTTTCGGGATTGATCAGCGATTTCTGATCTCTGGATAGGTCCGTCATCTTGCTTTTTATATATATTTATTGCAGTGTATTCATAGTATTATTGTTTAACTCCACTTGTGAATGATCGTGGATAAATATTCCTAATTTAATATATTTAATCTATACATTTGTTTTAAATCATGTGTATTATAACTATTACAAAATGCACTTTACATCTGTTTTAGATCATGTTTTACTACCTTGTAACTTTATGAGATGAATTGGATGAAAGTGTAAAATCTCATGAAAACTATAAGACACTAGATTCGGAAGCATGATTTTCTACAAAACAATATCATATATAACAAAGGAAAGCTCTTAGATTTTTTGAAAATTAATTCCCTAACAAGTTAAAATAAATTTATAGTTGGTCGACTTATTATAAAGTAAATTTATAGTACCTTGAAAATAATTCGTAGAACAAACTCTTGAGTGCTTTACAATCGGAAGCTAGAATGTGTCATGTCAAACGTTTATCAGACACAGTCGCAAACGAAAGGTTAGTTTGTAAATAAAATATATTTCGTGTTGTATTTCGTGGCGGCTAATCCCGCGGGCGCGGGAGCGTCGCACAAAATATAAATATTCCGTTATCGCGGCGTACGTCGCGCGCTTATTACTCGCCTTTTATCCGATTTCATGAGTTAATCTCGACACTACGCTCGTGTCGTATGGATACGTACGTACCACTTAAAACGTGTATGCACATTGCATTTCTTTCATACCGATTTTTATATTCACAAATTTAAAGCAGTAAATGTTTGTTTTAAAAATGAGCCAAGTGCAACGGTAGCGACCACTATATAAAAAGCAGTCACCGTCGCCAATGAACATTTCTAACACCAAGGAAGTCGCCAACATTGCCGGCTTTAAATAAGAGTTGACTGCACCTTTTTTGAAAAGCCCCATGTTGTCTAGGGAATATGAAGAGATGTCTTTACATTGCATAGACGTGAAAAAATTACATTTAAATAATCTACATTATCATACATCATAATCTACACGTATATGCAAAGTCCATTCTAGTAGCTTCGTAATTTTATCAAATTAGTTCAATAAGCTTATCTGTGTGCACTGGTAGATATTATAAGAGATAGACAAAGAGATCTGCCAATTTTTAAAATAAAAGGATTCTTAGACATTCCAAGGATTGCGACTCATGTAATAAATTTATTAGCTACGTTCGCATTAAATGAGTTTAAACTCCTTTGTACAGGCCCTGGCTGCGGGACACAACTGGAATTAAGGTACTTTATAAGTATCATGTGCACGTTGCTAATACTTAATTTGACAGGTGGTATAACACTTCGACGGGAAAGGTATCATTGTCCGTCGTTAAAGCAGCTCTTGTGTGTCGGTTGGAGAGGTGCAGCAGTCGGCTACAATTACAAGCGAGGATACTAAGTCAAGCAGGACTTAAGTATTATTTGAAGTTAGACGTAGATGTCCATGGGTTGCAGAGTCGATTGCTAGTTTTCCACATAAAAAATCATATTTGCTAAATACGTACAGAAAAAATGTCCGTATCCATATAATCCTAGCTAAGAGATGATTGAAAGTAAGAAGCGATCAGATTAAACCCACGGCTGAAGCTCGACAAAACGACAAAAAGCGTCGACGACACTCCTGTCGTGACCTTGTTCTTTGTCCGACTACACGACGAGGTTTCTCCTCAAACGCCACTTAGGAAATACTAGCTTCACTCGCGACTCTGGCGGCGCGCAACCATTTCTTAGTTTCGATATCATAAAGTAACACCAAAACTAAAAGTATAGTTTTTCTTCATTCTTCAGAGATCTATACAATTCCGGGAATATTTGGTGTTTAACTTGTACATAAGTTCCTAGCACGTAAAGTTTATAAGTTTAATCATTATTAACTGCCAGGTGATAGAGCTATAGTTCAACCGGGAACTGATTTGACTAATCACTCATCGCCGCCCTCAAAATCTGCCGTGAAACGACTCGTGTTTCGGTGGAAGAAAAGCGTCTATCGGCTACATTAGAATTGAGGCGAGCGTCTTAGTCCTCAGGAGTAGCACACGACATCAATCAGTACTTCTATTTTGTTAGAGATTGGAGGAGAGAGTCTTGGGGCAGCGGAGACTATTTAATATGAGGTGGGCACTCTTGATTGTTCCTAATATATATAAAAAAACACAACTCATACGTACCTAACCTATAAGTTTACAAAATAACAATCTCATGGAACTAAGCGTATTACTAGAATAACGTAAGCAATACCTACTCAAAGGATTACCCTCAATTGAAGAGGCATACAATCGAGACATTTTCAATGTCTATTTCTGGCTTATGCTTAGTCTGATGAGAAGGTATTTATTTTGACAACACACATTTTGTTTATGTTCGAATGTGAACGAGAAATAATATCTATCGAATAATCGAAGTACAATTCGGTTATTTTACTATGTAATGGGTACTAAAGTTTAACAATTTTTAATTGTTTGATAGTTCAGTGCGTAAAGATACAGTTAGTTTTGTGTGCCATCGTATGGAACGCAACAATTAAATGTAGGGTAGTCAATAGTTTCTTCAATAGTCAATAGTTTCTTCCGCTATGGAAGTTTCGCCTTGACCACGAGCCATGCAACTGCTTCAAAATATCGAATATTAAAATGTACAAATTTCATAATAATATTTGTTTAAAATCATATTTCATTTTGTTTCAATTAACCAATAACAACACTTTACAGTAGTGTATTCGCGTTATTGTGTTCTGAATTTGTAGATAAAGTTGTATGTGGATGTTCATGTCTGCAGCCATTACTGTAGATTAGATAACCTACGATCGAAATCGGTTTGAATATATGGGATTTCGGTAGTTTTTCATTGTTCTAGTTTTAATAACGCAGACTTCAAATAAAAACAATATTTTTTTATATAATTTTATAACGGCACAAAAGAGCGTCATGGCATTTGCCGTCCCAGGGTGCTAGTGGATCTTTACGTCCAGATGGGCCGAAAGTTAAATCACATAATAAGAAAAGACTCAAACGTTACCCGTTCTGGTGGTGGTGTTTGAACAACACACCTTCGATAATTCATTCACGATCGGAACCGAGCTGGCAGCTCATTGCGGCCGCCTCACACGCGTCCGCCACAACCTGCGCCGCTCGCACCAAACATTGCTGCGCTTTGAGCTGCCGTGCATCTCATAGATTATACACACTAAGATTGTACGACTTTTTAATATTCATTTACGATGGTATCGCACCACTAATCGTTGTTCAAAATAATTAAATAATTTTAATTAGTGTACAATTTCGCCCTTATTTTTTTTATTTCATTGCAAGTAATGCAACAAAGAAATAAACATTACACGTTATTCCGTTGATTATTATCGATTCGTGTTGTATCAATTTGCATTTCCTGGGATTCAAATCTCTCGCTCAATTGTTTTCAAGGTATATGAGCACTAAAAAATTATTATACAATAAATTAATTATCACACTAATTTAACGATGAAAGAAACGATTGTAAACCTGCACGCCTGGAATTTCTACGTAAAGTTCTGAAAAGTTCGTGAAGTCTACCAATCCACACGTGGTTAGCGTTGTGGACTATAATTCAATCCATGTCATTCTGTAGGGAAATCCCCCGGCACAAAAACAAGACAATAAAAAGTTCATACACATATTGTCTTCCTATTAGAAGACCGAAAGCCGAAGTGTCTCGTCTGTCGCTACACAATCTATCGGTGGACAGTTGACATCACAACGAGAGACAAAGAATGTTTAATTAGCCGCGTGTCCACATCGCTGTTGACTCTAGCGCCTACCGGCCGCGCGCTTCTCGGAACACTTGCCGGTTCCCTGCTTATTAGTTTTGACTCCACTCGTTACATTCCTATTATTTAATGTCACAATTCCGAGCAGAAGCATATTCCAATACTCCAAAGTCAACAACATCAGCTTTATGGTCTTGATCACACTGGACACGGACATTTTAAGTATTTCATATAAAAATATATAGCAAGTATATATTACGAAAGACAAGCAAACAATCGTGCAGACCACCTGTCTTCAGTAGTCGCTGCAACCAATAGGCATCCAAATCCAAATCCACAACTGTATACAAAAAGGTATTGAAAACAAGCAACAATTTCTGAATATAAAATAACGTCACAATATTATATTATATATTATAATATATGCCTGTGATTAGGTGTTAATTTATGTAATAAAATTTAGAAAATTTGTTACTTTTTAAACTGTAATAAATGTCAATAATAGCAGTTATATGAAATGCAGAGATAGTCCTTGAATCAAATACAAGTATGATTCAATTCTTATTTTTCTCTTTACCTTGCTCATTTAACAAGACGGCAAAGTAAATTAAATATTAATCGTAAAACGCCAATTTTTGACAAACATTTCAAACTTTTTTCTGACAGTAGACACTGGTTTAAAAGGAAATTATCGAAAATGCATATATGTTTAAATGTTTCCATTGGTTTATATTAATGATTGATTGTTGTTAATTTTAATGTCGTTTGAATATAATTTGTAATTAGAATCAAGAAAATACCTTTAATCTTTTGTGAACTGTATATTATAACTATTGTTTGAAACACATTTTACATTCATTTTGTATTTAATTAAGCATTTGGTAACAACCTCTAAAATTATAATTATCTTTTTTTTCTAAAATAATTTGTTTTTTGTAATAAATATTATTGTTTTTAATACTGATGTTTAACATGTTATCGCCTGCTCTAGGTCCAAGCTGGCTTCACTGTCATGTATTTTTTCTTCGTTTGTAAGACTACTCTGAATGTTGGCGATGTTTTAAATAAATTAACAAAGTAATGTTTAGATGTCCGTACGTAATCCGACAATAATACAGATTATGAAGATAATCTTCCAGAAATAAAACGGCTAATAACGCATGATGAAATTCAAATAGCCATGATAAATACCAATAATTACCAATGTGTCTTTCATGATTTACTCGTACAACATCATTACCATAATTACGACTGGTTCGCAATGGGACCTACAGGTGTCCTCGCGTCTTCTCACGAGGTTCATTACCATTTTCCCATATTAAAGGGACATCGGTATGTCTTGAGATAAGCCATCAGAAAGACTTAAATACTTCTCGAAGTGGAAGACATGCCCATCTCAACAGCAACATATTCTGCAAGATATGGATGCCAGTTTATATTATGACAGAAGTTTTTAAAGCAAATTGGAATTATTGTAATTAGTGATGGTCCAGCATTGCGTGAGTGTTTATGCAGAATCACCTGGATTATTTATTTTGTAACGTGAGTAGACCTTAAGTGTTTTCCCACGTGACAGAACATTATTCTCGGCTTTGACAGTGCGTACAGACGGTACAAGCAGATAAATAACTTGGACCTTCCAAAGTCGGTGTCCGAACCAGCCTCGTATTTACGACTTCCTCGCCTGGGACAAAACATCCGTAATTGAGCGATCAACTCGAGCCCATAACTTGCACAAAACTATCAGATTACAACCCTACGTTCGTTCACATCGCCATGCGTCTTCGCCTCGGAAATTTCGCTTTTCTCAACGGTACCATCACCCTCTCTTTCTTACGTATCATACGCAATCTTATCTGAGAAAGAGGGTGCGATACTGACCACAAAAATTGTATTTATATAAACGTCAGACAGGTGGAAATAGTGACCACCGGTCACTAGGGCTATCAAATTACGATAGTGTTGTAAGCCGATGTGAAATTTATTGAACGGCTCGGTCGTAGCAAGTAACGCAGTAAAAGGTTGAAGTAGTGACCGTTGTAGGTATACGAATGGTTATTGTCGATCGTGTGAACCGAATTAATTTGAATTGTAATCGATCGTTGATGAATTAAGTAGGGGACGCAGAGGTCACTGCGAAGGGCGGTCTAGTCGGTCACCCATTGTGTTCCAACAGTCTTCCTGCCTGGACTTTAGCCGGGTCGCTCCACGTCACCTGAAATAAGGAAATAACAATCATAATTAGACATCTAGCGGCCACCATTGATGGGTATCAAGTTTCAATCGCGTTGTTTACTTCTACAGTTTACGACATTACATAAAAAGATAAAAAATTATTGCTAATTTGTTTTAAATAAAAATCACTCACAAAAAATTTAACCAAATATATAAATAAAAATAAAGATATATTTCATTATTCTAACACATTATTTGGTTTTTTAATAGAAAATTACATACTCAAGTATTCCATAGCATTTTAGATAATTGATTCCTTGGATTACTAACAAAAATGTTACGAATCCATAAATATCTATTTTTCTTTATATATTCTCTCGATAAGTTTACATTGAAAAAATATGTAATGGTCAATGAATGTCCAGCATAATTATGTATATCAAACATCCAAACAAATCATAAAAATGATAGGGAAACAAAAATAAAAAAGGAGTAAAGTAAATGTAAGGCAGTAAAATTAAATTATAATCCCATATTAAACGAAATTGTGCGAATTTCCTAAATGAAGTATTTGGCCGGCGTACCAAAGTATCAAGCAATTTGCCTTGGCACAATGACAATCAATCTTCCTCCAAGTTGCACCAATACATGTTTCACATCAAAACTTCCTTTTAGACCCAAACCCAATCTCTTTTAGGCTCATAGAAACATATAATCTGGGCTAATTCGGCACAGCCGGCCGTAAATCGTGGCGGCCGACGGTCACAGCGTGATGCCGGCATAACGCTCACAATCCCATTCCCAAATGTAATTGATAGCATACATATTTATATTTAGGAATGATGATTGCGTTATGCAATTATCGACTTTATTAGATAGGGTTTGATTATGATATATTGTTATATTCTATTAATTGTTTTGTATTAACTCTTTATTAGATGCTTCAACATAAAATGAGGTTGGATTAACCAAAAGCATAATTATGATTGTAACCTGAGGCCCAACCCATCTTATTCTCAGCTGTGAAATAATCATGGATTACATTGTATCCTTGACATAGACATTCATTAAGCGTACAAAAATATAATCAAATTATTATATTTTCGTACGCTTAATGAATTATTATATACTTTATAAATAAATAAAATGATTGAATTTCATTTAATTAAATACTGATGATGTTGGCATATACTGTTATCGGCAAACGACGGCACGAATATCGTCATACGATAATCAGCGTTCGACAGTCACCCCGGTATATTGTACGTCATAGTGCAAAATCTTCGGCAAAATAAAACTAGCTTCAGGGCACTGTTAAAATACGCACCGCCCTACTTATTTCTGCTTCATAGCAAAAATCGTAGTTATTGCTCCACTCCATAAGTACCCGTTACATAGTAAAGTATATCAGTATACTTATGTTAAAACCACATGAATAACAGATATTTGTGTTCAATATAGTAAATAAAAAATTTCAAATGAAATTTCTCAAATAAACTTTTAAAAATTAAGAAACACAAATATTTGGATACCAATTAACTGTTTATTTATTGACTGTTATAGCGTGGAATTCTCCACGAGAGCTTAACACCCTAAGTTTGCAATTTCTACTTTACGTTTAAATTAAAATGAAAGACATAAATAATCCTTTTAAAACTCCTGTCTTTTTATTAACCTCTTGAACATAGTAACTTTATGACAAAATACGAGTCAACGACCTGTCCAAAATAGCACCTTACGCAATCGACAAACGAAAATATACCTAAACCATAAATGATAGCGTCATTTAAGCATTGATCCAAGTTTGACCATTACGGAACTGTTAGACCGCGAGTCAGCAACAGATTCTCATTACGAATTCCCTCCCAGACTCATAAAACGGTTCAGAGAGATGTATAGTGAAGCTACGTAAATATCAGCTGTGTACCACGGCTGATAGATAGATTGGTGATAGATTGAACAGCGATGATGGCGGATTTGTTTTACATTTGTAGATGACCTAAGAAAAAATATTGACGATATTCCCATCTGACTTATGGGCTATGTGGAAGATAATCCAGCAAGCTTCTAGTTTTTATGTTAGAAGAAATACGGGCATCCAAATTTTATGTGGCTTACACGTATATACAAACGTACATATCCGAAATATACAAAGTACCCAAATCTCCGATAATATTTAAAAGAGGAAGCGCAAACAAGAATTTTTTACCGGATGTCACCCATCCAGCTCCTGACTACGCCCTATGTTGCTCATCTTTGCCGATAGTTCACTATCTAGTCTTGTGCACTTATCAAGTCAAATCAAACAACATTTTCTAATTCAAAATCAAAATTAAACACAAGATATCGTTTACTCAACTCACTGCGACAAGTCCATTCTAAAATAAGTGACATGTTTACGAAAATTACATTCAAACGCGTACATTTATATCTCTTAATATATCGTTCAAATTCGGAAATTCCGAACGCCAGTGCCCCGTACCCCATTCACTACGAACGGTTAATAATTTAGAATCAACAGTTCAGTAGCCAAATAACTTGGACTAATCCGTGTCGAATTGCTAGATATGATATAAAGATTTTTCAATAAGACCACCGATCCGTTGATCAGAATAGTTCGTAATTCAAATCGAGAATCGTCGGATTTTTTTGTGTGGGAAACGTTCCGTTTTTCAATCACAAGGCAGCCTTTTTACGTTGGCCGGTGTTGGCGCGGGCGATAAATATCGGAGGTTACGGCCGCGGCCGGCTTTGATGTGCTTTATCCCGATTGCTACAAAATTTTTGGGTTTCCTACGGGCATGCGTTCCGGTACAGTACTAAAGATAGAACTACTTTCTGTTAACCGCACTGGTCAGTTCTGATATTGATATATGATACTGAATACTGAGCGCTAAAATTACT
Source organism: Phocides pigmalion okeechobee (assembly GCA_018251015.1). NCBI lineage: Eukaryota > Metazoa > Arthropoda > Insecta > Lepidoptera > Hesperiidae > Phocides > Phocides pigmalion. The sequence continues at coordinate 21,949 of DWON01001706.1, forward strand.
TTTTTCGACTGCATGTCTGTAAGATGCAGACTGTCAACTGTTATCAAATCAAATGAGTTATAATTGAACTTTCATTTGTCCCAAAAAAGTAACTTCAAATGCAATCAATTCATTGACACAATAACTTCTGTCAATGAATTGATTCTTTTATGAAGTTTTGGTGGTAGAGCCTTTTCTAGTTCAACTCTGTACGGACCACCTTTAAAGCTATTTCTGCCGTATTTTTCTGTGTTCTTACACAATTTGATAAGGAAGATACGCTTAAGGGCGCTTCAACTTAGTCATTAGGGGTAGTAGCGCATCTGTAGTTGACCTGAAGTAGAACTTCAATTTTATTCAATTTTAGATATCCATTATCAACAAAAAATAGACTGTCGATATATGACCCATTGTGGTTAGAAACATATTTCAATGAATAAATAATACAAAAAATGCAATATGTGTAAGACTTTGGTACAACAAATATTTTATTCCTAAATAGTTATCCCTTACCATTTGGTAGATACAGTCTACCTACGCTTTTTCTAAAAGAAAAATTAAGTCAGAGAGCAGTTCTTAGCCAAAGTCAAAGGCAAATGACATTTATTCAAAGTAGATTTTACAGAACATATTTTAATGTCAAAAACAAAATGTAACACCGGAAAATACCTCGCTACGGAGAAGAAGCGGCGACAGAAACTCTATAGATTCGAATACAGAATCATCGCGTAATAAAAACGATAATGTACTGTTTACAGTACAAACTTGTTTTAGCGTGTACAACACGAACTAATTCGCGCCGAGCAGGTATTTACGGTACCGTCACTCCTAAACATAGCCACATGACGGATATTAGTCGGAAATCAAAGCTCAATATTTATCTATAAATATTATAAAATAAAGTCCCCCGTCGCGTCTGTCTGTCTGTCTGTTCACGATAAACTCATAAAGCACTGGACGGCTTTTCTTACAAATTTCAGATAGAGCGTTTACCGAGGCAGGTTTTGATGCATAATAAATTAAGTTTTTTCTTTTTAATTGGGCGAGAAATTAAATAGTTAAATTCAATATAATAATTCAGTGGTCGTTCGAATTAAATGTTTTTAATTGTTGGTTTTTACAACTAGGTAATGACCGAATGCATATATGACAAAAAAATGTAAGTTTTTTTTATTGCGAAAGAGTAAGAAACGAGCCTGATAAGTGGTCACTGCAGCCCATGGACAACCACGTCCAATCTCAAATAGAACAGAAGTTTATTTAAGGATGGACGCGGTGCTTTCCTACCTTAAGGACTAAGACGGTCGCCTCCAATGATGTGTATCCGGCAACCACACCTCCCCAACCGAAACACAATACATGAAGAACACGTTGCTTTACGGCGGGGTATGAGGG
>DWON01001707.1:0-23309 GCA_018251015.1 Phocides pigmalion okeechobee
GTCGCCTCCAATAATGTGTATCCGGCAACCACACCTCCCCAACCGATACACAATACATGAAAAACATGTTGCTTTACGGCGGGTTATGAGGGCGGTGGTGGTGCCGCCCCGGGCGAGCTCTAACGTCTCTACCACCTTTAGTTGTATAGTAAAAGTATTGTTTAAATTGTTATTTTATCAGATTTACTGTTAAAATTAATTAGATTACTGCAAAATGTTTGTCTAATGAGATTTCAATAATTAGATGACGTGAGTTCTTGAACGCGCGTTTTATATTTCATAATATTTTATTTGTCTAATGAATACAAATAGTCTCATGCTATTTTATCAGTTAGATCATAACATTCACAACATTTCCCATTCGTATCATATGAGAAAATCTATGAGGCGTTAGTTTTGTAAACAACGTGTTCTATTCGAATGCATTTAGAACAATGTCATTCAAACCAGGTAACAAGGTGTTAATTAATTAACTTGTATGCATGTCCTCTGTGTGAAATCCGTTGCTTTGCATTAGGTTGTGCGAAATTATACAGTGTCATTAACAATTCTTGAGCGCATTAAGTAGGTATTGCGAAATATTTTTTTTATATAAGAAGAGTAGCAAACGAGCATGCAAACCACCTGATGTTAATTAGACGCAGCCCATAGACTGCCATGTATAACCACAAACATGATCGAAATTCTATCTGAGCCCGAACGCAGATACGTTGCTACTCCTGAGGACTGAGATGGTCGCCTCACTTCAAAGTGTAGCCGGCAATCTTAAAAATACAGTCAAGCTTTCCAGATCCTTACTCCTATCTTTTATAAACATGATGTCTAGAACTGTCTTGTTTGTTTTAATAGAAGTAGCCAGTATGTCGCTTGGTAAGTGGTCACGTTCGCCTATGGGTGTCTGTTACCAAGTCCAGTGCCACTTGGAGTTGTAATACTACTTTTAAAGACTAGGAATAAGAGCAAGACCAATATAAATTATGTGGACAATTTTTTAAGCGGTGATAAATCGGTCTTTTTGTTTATGAATAAATAAATAAATAAGATAATTGATACGTATGTAAGTCGGCAACCATACCTTTTCGCTGACTTAAGAATTATTCCTCAATATAGCGATTGATAGAATTGGATGTGGTATCTCCCCTGTGGAAACTTCATCAGAATCAGTATTTTACCGCCTTGTAATGTTAGCATAGAATTCTGACAGAACGATTAGCTGTCTAGTGTTTCTATAATAAGCAAGGATATGATTAAAATTTTATTTAATAAATATGTTTACCTTTTATAGCGCTTTCCAATTTAGTTCCGAAATATCAAATTTCGATATAAGTTAAAATAAGCCTGTTTTAAGAGATAGTAGTAAGTCCCCGCTCCCCGGTAGCCACCGTCCGTGGCCCGCTTGTAGGCGCCTCATTATATTTTTTCGGCACAAGATTATTATTTTTTGTCGATAAACGCTTCCAGAATATTTCGACCGTAAATGACTTCATCTTTGATGTCGGTGGCCAGTTTATGAGAAACTTTGACAGGCTCATGTATTATTAAAGAGTTGCCACCGAAACGAGGTCGAATATGAGAACTTGCAGACAACTTGAAATTATATTATCTCCTCTTGCGGTTTATATTTTGTAATGATTCTGCAAAGTGTTGATGCCGTTGATTTGAGATTGTTTTGATTGACTTTGAATTTTTGACATGGTTCTTGAAATTTGATTGCCATTTGCTCTAACCTCTTAATTTTGTACAGCACAGACTTTTTTGTGTCTAAGGTCACAGGACATCAGGTTGCGGGCACGTTGGTTTGCTATCATTTTTCCAAATAAAACTTAGTTTCTTAACTTTATATAAATTTAAATATATTTAACTTGTTTTAGATAAAAATCTTCTATGTTGTTGTCTATGTTGCAATACTAAAAAAATCAAAATCTATAGGTTTAAAGAATCTTTATTTCTCATAAGACATACAATTATAGTACATTGTCACTTAAAATGAGAAACTTAAAAATTAATATAGACATGTGGTAATGCTCGGTACATGTGTGTCTGTGTTTCTTTGCTAGTGTGTGTGTTTGTGTGCATTGGTGCGTACGTTCGTGGGTGTGGTGCATGAGTGCGTGTGTGCGCGTGTGCGCGTGTGCGTGTGTGATTTTTATGTATGCGTGCTTGACATAGTATTATTAATGTATATGTTTTTAGTATATTTGAGTGCATGTTATAATATATGTTAATATTATGTTTATTCGATTTTATTAAGAATGTAATTTTTAACAGTGTTTTAAATTTAGCAAAGGACGTTACATTAGTGATACCTTCAGGCAAGTTATTGTACATTCTAGCTCCATCATATTTTATGTTTAATTTACCATAATTTGTTCTGGTTTTGGGTAGTTGTATTAAATTTGTATTTTTCCTACGTTTGCTATAATTACTGGGCTCTTTGAGATTAAAGCGAAATTGTGTTTGTAGTGTTCCTTTGAGTATTTTTCTGACCAATATGCATGTGTTGTAGGTATATATCTGTTTTACATTAAAAAGCTTTGATTTTTTGTAAACATCCTTTGTAGGTGTCAAGAAGTCCATTTTATAGAGTACTTTGATCAGTTTATTTTGTGTTCTTTGTAGAGGTTGTATATTACTCTTAGCTGCGCATCCCCATATCTCAGCAAGATACTGGTATATGATATGTGGTTTTACTAAGGTATTGTATACAACAATTTGTATTTTTGCTGGTATGCATTTGGATAGACTTCTTAAACAACCAAGCAAAGAAATTAGTTTTTTACGTACTTTCATTATGTGGGGTTTCCATGTCAATTTATTGTCTAGAATAAGGCCGAGATATTTTTCTTGTTGTGATATTTGTAGAATGTCATTTTTTTATTTTGAGTGCAAGATTTGGATTTTTTTTTGTTTTTGGCGGCGAAAATCATATATGCTGTTTTGTTGGTATTCATTGTGAGAAGGTTGTATTTAAACCACTCATCTAAGAAATCTAGGTCTTTTTGAGATTTAGCCATAAGTTCATTTAAATTTTCTCCATAGTAAAAAAGGCACGTGTATTGTACGCTTTATCACTGAAAAGGTAACTAAGCTTCTTGAGCAAAAGTGGGTGACTCACCGCGTCAAATGCTTTTTTGATATCAATGAATCTATATAAAATAATCTTGTATAAAAATGCTTTATGAAAAATATAACAGGCTTCAAAATTACTGTAAAGTCAATCATAATTAAGTAGCTAGGTGGCAGAACAACAGTTCGACCGGGGAGATACCACCACCTCCCGCATAAAAATACTAATAATAATAATAATCATTTATTTCAGAATTAAATTCCATAGTTTTAAATTTCACATTAAGTATCAATGTAAATATTAAATAATTAAATGTCAAATATAAAATTGAAAATAAATTATAATCTTTATGTTAGTAACAATTTTGCTTATACCTATGTTAGTAATCCGCCGTAAAACAGTTATTGTGTTTTAGTTGGAGAGGTGCTGTTGTCGGCTTATGGTCGCGTCACTTTAAGTTTACAAGTGAGGCGACCATATGAGTCCTCAGTATTAACAACGCATCTATTAACTTCGGGAAAGACTAGTTCAGTTTGAGGTTGCACTTAAATGTTAATGTGCTGTAAAGACCATTTAACATCAGATGACCTGCATGCTCGTTTGCTACTTCTCCAACATCAATAGATAGATTTGGAACACTATCAATTTCACATTTATACTAGTTACAATTTTTATTATTTTTTTATCTAGAATAACACCTCCATTCGTGTTAAGCTAGAACACAGTAAAAAAATAAACACAGCCAGGTACACAGCGTTATTTACCACCGTTAAGCAAATGAGCCGGCGGTCGTGTGAGATTGCGTCTGTCTGTCACAAATTGCCGCTCTCGGTTTTGTTATAGAGATAAATTTTAGTGACGTTCAAAAAGAGTTCTTTTTTATGTGAGAAGAGAGCAAACGATCATGCAAGCCACCTGATGTTATGTGGTCGCAGCCCATAGATATCCACGTACAAACATAAACACGACTGAAATCCTATCTGAGGTCGAACATAGATACGTTGCTACTCCAGAGGACGAGGATGGTCGCCTCGCTTCAAAGTCAAATCTCTATGTTGGAATATGGCGTTAAAGAAAGTTCGATTCCAATCCATCCATCAGCATTTACGCGACCACTGCTGGACATAAGCTTCCCCCAGGTGCTGCCACTCTGACCGGTTCTGTGCCCTCTGCATCAAGCGGTTACCCGCTATCCTTATCAGGTCGTCTGCCTACCTGGTTGGGGGACGTCCTGCGCTACGTTTGCCTGGTCATGGTCGCCACTCAAGGACCTTTCTGTCCTGTCGGTTGTCCGTCCTTCGAGTGATGTAGCCTGCTTACTGCCACTTCAGCATGCAGATTTCGATAGTTATGTCAGTAACTTTTGTTCGTCTACGGATATTTCGAACCAATGGTACGCCTCGTGGTCACGGCGAATATCGCACTAAATGTATAAATACCGGGATGATATAAGTTATAATCGTATCTTACAGAACACTCCAGACAAGGTAGAAGGGAAATTCAAAATTAACAGAGGTATGTGATTACAAAATTCACAAAGCAACCTCAAACACTAGAATATACAATTACTTACGAACAAAGCAAGTAAGGTGGCCGTAATTGTCTAATTTTATTCTGTCTGCATCAACGCAAATTGCATTCGGTGTAAATTAATATAATGGTTGGAAATATGAAGACGCGTCACATTGCTATTAAGGTTGCTGTTTGGAGCGAGGTAATAATAAAAGTAGAGAAAACTAAGTTTTTTTATTTATTTGAGAAGAGTTGCAAACGAGTATGTAAACCACCAGATGGTAAGTAGTCACAGCCCATAGACATCCATGTACAATCACAAACACGACCGAAATTCTCTCTGAGCTCTAACATAGAAGCGTTGCTACTCCTAAGGACTAAGATGATCACCTCGCCTCAAAATGTAGCCGACAACAGCACCTCTCCAACCGAAACACAAGTAATGCTTTACGGCGGATTATGACGGCAGCGGTAGTACCCCGCCGGTCTATCTATAGTTCTCCACCTTTGAATTTACATGTGTATTTTTTACGATTTTGTATTCGGCATTCGACCAATTTAAAAATAGGCCAAATGCCGAATAGAGGCCGAATATTCCCGGAATCTCTAGTTACTATTACATTCTATAGTAACAGTCCCGCGTTATTTGATAGTTTGGTAGCAAGTCCATTAAGTAAAACACGCCAACCCACGATAATGATGTTTTAATTCCTTCCGACGTGTGTTTTACGTATCAACTATCAAGTAAATTGCATTTAAACTGTTGAGATTCCATTGTTGGGTTTCGACAATAGGCGAACACATGAGAAATCCTAGTTAGAAGACATCAAAGATTGACAGATTACAATGTAATTTGATGTGATGTTAAATGGTACGAGAACATTCGTGGTGATCGCTTTCTTACTGAACCGTATTATCAAGTAGGTAAATATATTCGCTCAATTATATAAATACAAATCAATCATGTATATTTTTGTGTAGATAAGCATGAAGCCTGCACACAACTATACAAGTAGAAATAAATTTATTTATTTTTTAAGGTCTTCAAAAAACAATCTTTATTTTTTTATGTGAGAAGAGTAGCAAACTGTATCTGAGCTCGAACGTAGACGCGTTGCTATTTCTGAGGACTAAGATGGACGCCTAGACAATTTTAAGTCATAAAGATCCCTCTATCCGTATTTTAAATTCCATACATTTCGATGTTTTGTTTATTCCGGGCTTTCTCCAGGCTTTCTTCATTTTATGCTAGAAATGCAGTCAATAAGTGATTTGTTTGGTCACCTGATGTTAAATGGTGCCTATAGACCAAAGACATCTAAAAAAGCTCTGAATGAGTTAGTAAGTAGATGTGTTGCTACTCCTGAGGATTAAAATGGACGCCTTGCTTCAGATTGTTCCCGGCAATCACGCAATAATTGCTTCACAACGGATTATGAGGGTGACGGTGGTGCCTCCGCATTAGAACTATGAAAAGTTCTATTACTTTCATTTTAGGTACTATGTAAGTATAACTAAGTGTAAATAATAATAATTCCATGAATTGAAATTAATGTATCACAATTAACTATTAATAAAAACATATATTCCTTTAATTACTAAATGACAATAAAATTCGTGAAAATAAGATTTTTTTTATTAATTTAATTACGTCTAATTAAATAATAAAATTAATTGAAAGCAGCGCCATCTGTTCAAATATTGTTAAACTACAAACGTACGAACAATGCTAGATAGTTTGTGTTGTATCCACTTTTCTTCGTATTCAAGTTGATTTGAAGCTCTCATAATAGTTCACCAAAGCTCCACCACCACCAAAGATGGCAGTATAATACGTTTTAAAGGTACATTTTTATGTTTATAAATATATAATTCTCCCATTCACAAAAAAATGCTACTAATTTTGTGACTATTTTTAAACTATTTATCTCTTACTCTGAAGATTAGGGTCGCCACTAATAATTTTCTCGTACGATTCAAGTAGTAAAATTTGGGGTAATAATAATAATAGATTTGAGCGCTTGGCTGTGCAACGCATTAAGGGAAGCCCGAGATGTGAAATGGAATGTACTTGTACTTCTTCCGGTGTAGTCCTTAATGTATCTTCGGGGAGCAAACAGCCCAATATTCATTTTGCCTATTCACAATCGTGAGATAGTGAACGATTAGAGCGTGTAATTGGTTGTAACTCGAAAGGTCCTTTCGTTCTAAGGATTAATAAGGTGGAAGGTTCTGGAAGGCGATATCCACCAACTACATATACCTATACATCAGGTGAGCGACATACTTGTTTGGTGTTCTTTTCACATTAAAGAAATTTCTTATTTCATCATATTCTAGAAAGAGCGTCATTCAATCCAGGAAATAATAGGATTAAATGACGCTCTTTCTAGAATAATACAACACGTATTCGTGGTATATGGAATTTAGAAACTCATTAATTACCTTGCTCACTATCTGATCATCGACCTTCCAAATAACCCCTCTATCTATTATGTTTTCACTATCAATCATTTTTATTCGTGTGATAAAAATGCTTTCATCGTAATGGACTACTGTACTCGTGACGTTATCTCGAGTGGGATGAAGATATCTTTCCCCCATTCAGTTATTTTGCCAGTACCATTCAAATTTCACGCACTTTCGCAATGTGTTTTCACGCTTATAAATATTTTGGAGTTTTGTATTGAGGAATTTATCAAAATGAGTGTTCTAGAGTTTCACGAGATTCCACGATACTTGACCAATTGGAGCACTGACTACTTGAATGATGTAAGTCTTGTGCATTGTAATGTTATTCCATTGTCGTATAAGTCGATGTTGTCATCGTTATTCCACTTGGCACTTAGCAAAATCAGGGAGCTAATTTTGGGATTTCTGATTCTTTGTTTGATTAGACCGTGGTGAGATAATATTACTGCTACACATATTTGTGGTTATCTCATGTAGCTTTGCTAGTACAGTCAGTACCAAAGATATTGTAAGACAGACTATCAATACTGTCATCCATTTTGAAATTTTGAGGGATTTTTATTAAACGAAGTATTTTGATTATGACTGTAGGTTTCCCTGAAAATATATCCCAATTCTTTTATGTTAAAAAACGAGCAGCATGCAGGGCAGCTGACTTTTAGTGCTTATTGCAATTCGTAAGTAATACATTCAAACTCTAATTGGACTAAAGTTGTACCTAATGTCATACGTGGATTCGTTGCTATTCTAAAGGACTGAGTTTAGTTTAGTCGTCAACCTCACTTCCCCAATTATAAGTAGCTTATCGTGGTATATATTAACGTTGATTTTTTGCCAATGGAACTATTATTGTCATGCCTCTCATATTAGTTACATGTTATATGTTAAGGAAATAAATGTATTTAACTTTTTTAATTAATTGATCTTTTACATTCAAGTACTTTTCAATATTTAATTATTTAACGGTTCGACTTATTGGTATATTTTATGGGGACAATCTCATTGGTTTTGATCCTATACGAAGTCCTTTTTGATGAGACCTTGCCAATCGCTGCGAGCTTCTGACAATATCTAAAAATACATTTGAGTCAGGTCGTTGACAAATCGTCAGAAATATGCAACAAACGATACTCAAAACATTCTTCATGGTTTTTTAATTTTGATTTTCCAGCTGGACACATCTCAATATGCATTTCCAAATACCCTATGGCACGTGAAGCCTGCAAAGGAAATCGCTATAAAGACAACGGCTATGCTATTTGTGGGTGTCGTGGGTATTTTCCTCAACTCTGTGATCCTGATCATTCTGATACAAAATAAGTGGCTCTGGACCGCCAGTAACTACCTCATTGGGAACCTAGCGCTTGTCGACTTGGTGACACTGGTGTTTTGTCCCTGGTTCATGCTTATAAGGGACTTTTACCAGAATTATGTGTTGAGACATTTCGGGTGCCGATTTGAGGGATTTCTCCAAGGTACTGATATTTTCATTTTATATTACGAAGAGTTTAAGGCAAAGTCATTTCCTAGAATGAATTATTGAATCTGCTAAACTTGCACGCTTTAATAATATCGATCAAAACATCTGCTAATACCTATAATACAAACAGGGTTATATAATGCCATTTTCGTAATTTCTTTGCTTGTCTTCTCGTAGCGTCGGATAATTAACCATTCTGTGGTTAAAAATAAAATCAAATTAATTGAAATAAAGGATGATTCAAGTTCAAACCTTTTTATGAGACTTAATTCGTAACGTCCCATCTATACATACATACATATAATAAAACTGTAACTGGTCGCTGTCTGTACGTGGTGAATATATTTAAAAAATCGTAATAGGGTGATTTTATATACACTGGTCTGTTTTAGGCTACATGTCCATTTAGCATTTTATATGTAAGGTTAATGATTTAATTGTGTTCTAAAGTCTATCATTTTTTCAGCGTCACTTCTATTAGCGAGTGTTGGTGCAGTGATGTTAGTGTCGTACGACAGGCTTGCTGCTGCAGCGTTGACCTCAGAAGCTCGGGTTACTAAGAAAGTAGCACCCAAGCTTATTATAGCATCATGGGTGGTTCCATGCGCACTGTCTCTACCGTGGATTATAAATAGGGAGTTTGTGGTAGGTATTACAACTAAACCTCCCCTAGTTGCCGCCAATCTGACCGATTCTGTGCTGGCATCCAGCGGTTACCCGCTATTTTGTCGGTCCACCTGGCTGGGGGACGCCCTGTGCTCATTTTACCTAGACGCGGTCGCCAATAAGAACCTTCCTGTTCCATCGGTTATCCGTCTTTCGGGCGACGTGGCCTGCCCACTGCTACTTCAGCCTGTAAATTTTGAGAGCTATATCGGTAACTTTTGTTCGTCTACGGATTTCGTCCTTACGAACAATGCCACGTAGCGAAAAACCAAATACAGCTCTGTCCATAACACGCCGAGTGACTCTGAGCTTCCGAATAAGCCTTAACGTATAGGACCACGTCTCAGTTCTGTAGGTCAACACTGGCAACGCACATGATTCGAACAATTTTGAATTCCGGAACTGAAGAATATGACTACACAAATGAGCACGCAACTCTCTAAATATTACGCTTTGCTACCCATGTACATCTGTTACCATTTCCAAGTACAATAAGACTCTCACCTGAAGTCTGCATGGATAAATGAAATAACCGTCTTAGACCTCAAAGATAACACTACATTTGTGACTGATTACAGAACTTCAAAATATATTTTCCGTACATAGAAGGTTATAGAGTTGGTTGGTGGATATGACCACTTGCCATCAAATTTAAAGCATATTTTTTGCAAGTTTCCTTCAAAAAAATAAGGTAGCAGTGGTGCAACCTTAGACGGAGATCAAAGAGTTGTACTACCAGCTCCCGTTAAAAGGTTTTATATGAGTAAAATACATTTGATTTCAGGAACGTCCATGGCTAGATCATCTGGAAATGTATTGCGCTGAAGATGTTGAAGTTCTTGATGTATATTGGCACTTTATTCTTCTACTACTCGTCTGGACTCCACTTGGAGTCATGGTTGTTACGGTATGAAGTTGTGCCACTTATCGGCATAATCTTGTTCAAGAATATTAACTTTACTATTCCAAGTTGGAACCTATTCCATTAAGTTTGTTGTATTAGCTAAATACCAGTATTGACTAATTCCAAGTTCGAGTTAAACCTTAAAACCAACTAATAAAAGGTGTTTATTAGTATTACCTTTAAATATACATATGTTGAAATATACATTGTATTTTTAAACAATAATCGACCGGCCTCTGTAATGGTTTATTCTGTAGCAATTAGTTTACAAATCTGGAGCAATTTCAATGAAATACGGCAATTGTTTCGTCAATATCACTTTTCAGTGCAAATTAATTCATATTGCTCAAATCTTTTTTAAGTATAATGTTTAGTTAGTTTCTGTTGATACATATTGCGCGATCTATTAACACACTCATTTTTGTATTTATTATAATAACGAATTAATAAATAGATAGGATAACCTTCAATAGGATGTGACGATATACAAAGCAGCATCGTTGTGTACGAATATAATAGTACTTAATGTGGTGGTTGTTTAATACGGTCATGACGTCATAGCCGACCAATATTCCATATAATTGAGTCTATGGGTATTGCAGTAAATTAGTTAATGTGGTCGTGACGCCACAATTGAGCAATATTACTTAGAATTGATCCATTTTAGTTGTCCGTGTAAACGCATCAACTTTGGCATATTTTCAGTATGGAGCAATAATTTGGCGTCTACATGTGAGCACTCGAACACTATCTTCTCGTGGCAGTGGACAAGCCGTGAAGAAAATGAGAGGAAATGCTGTAAGGATCACAGCCTGTGTATTGCTAGCAGCTGTATTCTGCAGGGTTCCTTACACTGTAATGATATATTGGAGAAATAATCTAAGCATGGAGATTAATTCGGTACGTGATGTAGGACGTGACGTGAAGCACACAAACAATTTTTATATGTATGATGTTAAACTAATATCACCGCAAAAATTTACATTTTAAATAATGGGTTCTTACGATTGATAATATGTGATTATTATTGCCGATTTCTTGCAACTGAATCAAAATATCGGCAATCAAAAATCGTTACTATACTACTAATTAACTGACTACCACCACCCAACGTTTTGACTTAATAATTTAATCTCAGAGTAGCATTGTAACTTATCTTCTTCCGCAGATGGCTCCATATTTTTAAGTAGTTGATAGGTGGAAGAACTACAAACAAGAAATAATTTCGTACATCATCTCAAAATCCAGTTCTTATGTTTCGATTGGAGAGGCGCGGTTGCCGACTACGCTTTAAAACGAGGCGACCACTTTAGTCCTGAGGAGTTGTAATTCGTTACATACGAACTCAGATATAATTTCAGCCCTGTTTGAGTTGTCTGTAAATGTCCATAGGCTGCAGGGACTACTTAACATCAGGTGACCTGCATGCTTGATCGCTGCTCTTCTCACATAGTCAAATGCTTTTATCTTCTTCTTCATCGATACAACGATTACATTATACCTATCTTCTTAGAATCAAAGATTTGTGTTTAGGTCAACGTAATTTTATATCAATTGGCACCATTATGTTCAAATTTTACTCCGTTTTCAGGTTGATGGTGTATTTGCATATATTTGGTTCTCAGCTAGTTTCCTCATGTACGTGAATTGTGCTATCAATCCTCTTATATACGGGTTTACTAACACCAGATTCCGTAAAGCTATGGACAGAACGCCAGGGATAGCATGCTTCAAGTTCGGATCCTGGTGTTTTACCTGCAGTTCGGTAAGATCATATTTGTTCTTTATTTACCATTCTATTGCCTATTATTATCTCAAGATCAATATTTTGGAAGTTATTGAAAAAATGTTTATTTTATCGTTAAGTTCTAATTTAGTTGTCTTGTATTAAAAGAGTTGTAAATACGCGTGCAAGCCATGTTATGATGTAAGATAATAGAGATGCATACAGGCGATGTTATGATAGCCGATCTAAGATGCTATGTAGATGCTACCCAAAGAAGTGAGTAGAGATTCTTCCCTCTGACCAGAACATAAGAATAATAATTGTTTTACAACGGATGTTCATGATTGCGGTCGATATGTCTTTAGTCTACCGCTTACACTTTTCTTTGATTTTACCTTTGTTGTTGATCTTGTAGTCTTTTTAAGGTATTTAGAATTCTGTATTTTTATTTCAAAACATATTCGTTAAGCTTTGGTGTCAATTTTCTTCCTATTGTTAAATAACAATTTAATTATAGTAGAAGAAATACTACTACAAAAAAAGATAAGAAATACAAAGATATAAAATTAGAAATTATTAGGGTAAAGTAAAATGGATAAAATTGAATAATAGTTATTAATATAAAAATTTGGAAGTACACATTGCAGTATAGAAAATAACTTTTTACATTTTAAACTAATATCATCGCATAATTAATACGTTTTAATATTTGTGATTTCCATACGCTAATATAAATCATTGTTGACATTTTTTTTCAGACAACTCAAAAGGCAGTGTTAGCACCAGAGAAAAACATGGACAAAATATTCGTGATAGAAACAAGCCCGAAGTCAAATAAGAAGTTATCAAGAATGATAAAAAACGTACTACATATCAACAGAGATACAATCGAACTGAGTGTACCGAAAGCCGACGAAATTACAACTAAACCAACAAAAAATACACCATTGAAAGTAGAACACTTAAATGAAAGTTAAATTAGTAAAATTTTACTAGCAATTTGTATGTTTAGATGGATAGACGTAAATCTTTATGGCTTGTATTGAATAGTAACAAAATAAACACGTATCAAGATAACCACCTCAATCCAGGAATTCGGGATCTCAAGTAAGACTTCAGTTCCTTTTGAGGTACTACATGGATCTCCAGGAGTTACAATTCATCTACGTAAGATTTCAGATAGAGCTAAACTCCAATTAGCGGTCGTATATAGATCTCCAGGAGTAGCAACGCATCTATATATACTCTTAGATAAGACCTCAGTCCCGTTTGAGGTTGCACATGGATCTTCAGGAGTAGCAACGCATTTACATACGCTCTCAAATAGCACTTCAGTCCCGTTTGAGGTTGTGTGTGGATCTCCATGGACTACAGTCGCTACTTAATGTCAAGTGGTCTGCACGTTTTTTGCTTCATTTCTAAAATAAGAAAAACTGAATTCATTGAAAATAGGAAGGATGTGTTACAGTCGTGGGGTTTTGCACAATGAAACTATTGTGGGACTATTGAGTAGTTTGTAACAGATGTTAATTTATTAAACCGAAAAGCATATTTTTAAAAAATCTAAAAAATAAAATTATAGTTTCAAATAAGGGTATATTTTGAAAATAAAGTAATAATGCACTTTTAACATAGAATAAGTTAATAATCATTGTCTTAATATTAACTACAACATAATTAAACATAAAACATAATTAAACATTGTCTTTTATTATTAATACGTGGTTAATGTTATTTATACACTATATCTTATCGTAAATAAAATATATATTTCTTATGTTGATTATTAATATTAATAATGTAATCCTTGAATAACATATGTGTACAATGTATAATGAACCTGTATATATAATATACATAAAAACTAAAAACGAAGTATTACTTACTTATATGTATTTTTAAGTCATAATAATTAGGGATAAAACATCAATAAAGAGATTAAAACAATTATTACAAAATAAAGATTATTAAAGTAAAATATTATTATAGTAAATTAGACAAAGACAAACAGAATATGCAATTGTTACATCTAATAACTAGTATAGTAATATAGTCTTTTCACAAGGAATAGAAATAGATTTAATAAGATAGAATGAACTTAATAAAAGTAATAATATTAAAGGTTTCGAGATTACAAAATAAAAAATTGATGGACAAGCTACGATGCTGCTGAAACAAATTTTTTGATTGATGAAAATGTTATCTACTTAGTCCAATTGATAAAGAATTGAATCAATCCATAAGGATTTTTCTACTATGTGATATGTATACGGAAGTATCATAAATATCTTGATATTATATGCGCTTATACATTTATTATGTGACGGGCACTCATGATTAACGTTTTTTAATTGCCGATATTTCGAAAAACTGTGCCACAGCATTTTAGCCGTGATCACGAGATATATATATAGTTCGAAATATCGGCAATTAAAAAGCGTTAATCGTGCGTACCCGTTATATGATAAAATTTATATATTCCTCGATAGTATTAGTTTGAAACCATATATGACCATATACATATATTTTTGTATAATATCTTGACAACTTTTTTTAATATGATACAGACGAATGAGCGTAAAATGTATTTTAATTTTAATTATTGGGTAATAAAAAAATATATATTTTATTTTTATTACTCAATAAAACATGATCTTCATATACTATTATGTTTTCTCAAGTGTTTAATTCTTCAGATTCTTATCCGTGTTAGCCTGTAGCATCGCCATTAGAACCTGTGTCTGTTGAATCTAAAAGCGCGGTTAATTCTCGTAACTTCATCTCCAATGTTGGTTGCATATATTGTTCCACCTTTAATATATTCATTGCTTCTTGAAGGAGGACCAGGCTTTCCATTAGTTGACTCTGAAAGAAAAAAAACTTTTTATGAAATTTCTGACACTTGTAATATTTGGTGTTATGTTTTGAGAGTATTTTTAAAGCTTAGGACTAATTTGAGACCTAACTTTATAATATAACTTACAAATATACGCATTAAGCATCTGTTTTGAACCTATAAGAAATGTAAGTGTCTAATAAACCTATTTTTGATTTACTATCATCCATAGCGTTTGCTCTAAATATATTTGCGTATTACTCGTATTCCTTATTTACAACCAGAATGACCCCATTTGCTCAATGCTATTCGTAGGAATGTTGTTATTCTACACCTTATATTTTTAGCTCCAGTTTAGTTTAGATCTCTTTATAATATAAAGTGTTTATATTACATCATATAGCTTTTTACGGCAACAATGTTGTCTACTTTTATTAAGTCAGTTTAAAGATCCATTAATGATATAAATAAAATCTAGGGCGTTCGTCTCGTGCCTATCAACGTATTGTAGGCCGTTCACTTTATTGGCAACAGTCCAACATCTGTTCTATCGTAATTTAACATAATGATTTTTACATATACACGTGTATTGAATATGAAATTTGCATCAACTCCACTGCGATTAGTATAGTTAGCGATAAATGTCTCATTATAATTTAGAAGTATATAAAAAATTGCGATGAGCTCTTCGTAATTTTTGGAACAATAAAATGAATGTTATTATTCCTCCCAATATTAAATGAAGAAATATGTGTTGAAGATTGGTAAATATTTCTATCCCAAAATTGAATTCTGCGCTATTCGTACCATTACACATTTTAATACTTTAATAAAACTGCACGACGATTATAAGTTAATTAATAGAACTTCTAAGTCTTGATCGAAGCAACGATTTTCTACTTACATATACATATATAGTTAACTAAAAATACTGAATTATGATATTTTTTGTACTAAATCATTAAGTTAGAGTTAAGTGACAGTGTCTGAGAATATTACTCATTATCATTATCATTATCATTATCACGTTATTATTATTGTCTTTGAACTTGATGGTTACTTCAAAAGAGGTATTCTTTGTATTGGAATACCATGACTGCTAAAATAAGTACGTAGCGATGTTTCTAAAGAATAAATATTCGTAATTACACAATTTCACATTATAATTAAAATTTCTTTGCATATGGTGCATATGGAACTAGCTTCTTACTTGCGAAGTCCTGAGATTACAAGTAAAATTTTGTTTAATAATGAAATAGAATTTAAAATCAAAACGATAAAATGTAAATACTCACTTGTGCTGCTTCTTTAGTTAACTTGCCATTTTCGAAATCTCTCTTAGTTTCCAAAGTCATAACACTTTGAAGTTCCAGCAGTATTGTGCCTCTAAATTTTGACCACCCTGGTTCTATCTTATCTGCTAAATCCAGAAGTTCGTGACAAATATCAATTTTACGTTTTAACAGATGATCGGGAAGTTCTGAAAATCAAGAAGATAATAAATAAAATAGGAATAAAATTCATAAGAATAAAAGGTATTCATAGGAAAAAAAATCTGTCTCTTCTTCGGAGTGATAACTTTTTTTATTACGCCTACATGAATTAACTTAGGTTTACATATAGTTTTCTAAACGAAGAAACATATACGAGTTACAACCAAATAGTAAATAGTTACCTGTTAGTATATATCCTTTGATGTTTCCATACATTTGCATTAAAGCTAATTTAGCTTGAACTACCAAATGATTGGTTGGATGTAATGTCTGACTGTAAGTTTCTATGAATTTTTCAAAGTCTCCTGGATTGGATTTATTTAGTCTTGATAAGTCTTGTTTCAACGCTTTATTTCCCCAAATCATTTGCTTACTAAGAATGTAGTGTTCGCACTTCTCACACTTCCAAACAGCGGATTCATCCAATGGATTTGTTGATATTAACATCGCATTTTTCTCTGAGCCTCTGTCTTTAAACGGTCCATTGCATACAGAACAGTATATATTTCCTAAGTGAGTGCCAAATTCTGTTGGATCTACACATCTCTCGCATTCACAGCCAAAACATTTATTCGTTAGCAAATGATTTCGTCTATCCAAAGTGCCCCAAAGCGATTGAGTATACGTAGCTGTAATTAATTCACCTTTAGCGATTGGCACTGTCGCGATTAGTGCAAGATTGTTATCGTCGCCTACAAATATATGTCTCGTATTCGGTCTGCAACTGTGGTTCATCATTGACGCTGTTATATATATAGCCCGCATTTTCTTCAAACCATCTGGGGACCTCACGTCAAACGAATTTGTATCATAAATTGAAGCCACCTTTAGAATTGTTTCTTCATCAAATGGCAATTCTAATACTTGGATAATAAACGTAACTAGATTCACTTTTAAAATTTTATACAGAGGCGTGTCTACTCTCTCCTCAATATGAGACTGTAAACTCATGATATTCTCAAACTGAAGTGGGTTTGATTCTTTCATCAATAGAACCCTCATGGGTGCGATTACACAGTACGCGGCCTCAACTTTGTCGGGTCGCTCGTATTTTATGTCACATCTGTATTTTCTCTTCGACATTGCTTTGCATTCAGGCTGATGAGCTTCAGCTTTTTCACAGTCGAGACCACACATGGGCCAGTTGCAAGAGGAGCATTTGTAAAAGTCTTTCGTATCTCCAAATTGCATCGGCTCTAGTTTGATGCCACACGCTAAACAATGGGGGGTACAGGTTATTTTGGGTCCACTTACAGCTGGTTTTTCTTTTAAAATCATTTCGCCTTGTTTGATGTTTCTGCTCGCAACCATGTGCCTTCCCAACGTGTCTGAGTACTGAACCTTGAAGGCGCGGCATTTGAACTTGTGACCTTCTCTCCATCCCAATTTCTGGTGAGCCCTCGAGCAGTAGTAGACGAGCTTGCATCCTCCACAGGTTTGGTTGGCTGGCTGCTGGCAAATCTCACACACAGGCATTTCCCGTCTCGGATAATCCATTGTTGTTTTACTGGAAACTGTTAAAACTTTTAGGGCGAGCACGCGCCCGGCGTGATCCAACTCTAGCACAATACTCGTTTTAAATAGATACACATAATTATCACCATGGTCTACAAACTTGGGAGATGTGCCAACATAGTGAAGTATTGCAATACTTATGCTTCTCAGTTATAACAAATGTTTATGCATCTGCAAACATTAATTTATCTTATGGAGTCGGTGTATATTTATTTGATATTTCGTGTGTACATTTCGCTTCCGTGCTGGATCTTTATTGACTTCATATCCAAGATCAGTTCTACGCGTATTAAAAATAAATTCAAAATTAGATTTCTGTGAATGAAGACAACGCGTCAAGTATACATATACATATAGCTCTCCATAATGTTCTAACAGATATTGATTTCTAACAACATGTGCTGAGTCGTTAAGCGTTGTGGAATTTGACTGTTCCTTATAAATTCGGACAAGACTCTTATTCAGCGGTAGACCATAATACAATTTTAATTTCAATTCGATTGAATGAATGATAATGATAACGATTTTTTAATTTGATTTTATTTCCGGAATTCAAAGGTAAAAATAATCTTGTTGTTTTATTGACTCGCCTTGGTGTAGTGGTTGATGACTCTGATTGTTAAGCCAGTGATTGTGGGTTCGATTCCCACTCAGGGAAATATGTATGTGATGAACAAGTGTCTTTTTCAGGGTATGGGTGTAAAATTATCTCTTTTTGTATGTATTTAGAAATATATAAGTATGTTTATCGGTGAGCTAGTCACTCACATACATAGTACTCTGCCGAGTATGAAATCGGATGGCTTATGTTAGTCAGCCCAAAATATTTTTACATTATTATAATTTTGTATTAAGCAAGACAACTTTTAGTCTCAATATGTTAAAATGTTTAAACAGTCGATCTATTTATTATCTCGGTTATGATAGTATGAAGAACAAAATGTGCAAGGTATTTCAAAATTAAAAAACCCGCGAGGCACGCATAGTCATCGTCACTTAACAAATCTAAAAGCGCATCACTTAACGTAAGAAAAAATCTTACAGCGAAAAGCGAATATTTGGCCACTAGGTAAATCTTATTCCTACCATTTATATCCGGATCTTACGTAAGATAAGCTGCTTAGGAGCAGTCTCAGAGCTCTGTTCGGTGCGTCCGCGCACGAGTAACTCATAACCCGAAAATTAAAATTTCGCGTCGAATTACGAGTATCGTGGTCCCATAAAATTGTGATTTTGTGCGAATTGTGTTTTGTCCAAAGGTATATATTTCTGTATAATTATTTTAGGCGCTTATGTCCATTAGGTTGTGACACCATGGGTAAGTAGTCCATTAAACGCTGGAAAAATGGGCGTAATTATTGACCGCATTTTCGGTTACAATATTTGTTTATTCAGAAACTTTTTGACAAAGCTTACTCATAATTTGTGACTTTTATTTTTATGAATACAGTTTTCAAAATATATGCTTAATATGGCAGAGAATGAATCGTAACTCGTAATGGCGAATTATGACTGTCAATTTTATCAATTTATAAAAAATATATTTTTTATATTTAATTTCTCGTCGATGGTTCGTCCCTTGCCCATTTATGGCCCGGCGTGTGGACACCGCTGTACACAGTTCAGAGAAAACTCTCACCAATTCTGGTATTGAAAAAGACATACTCCACAATAAACGACTTGATTTGATTTGAGGTTTTTGAAAATACTAAACACGAAGCGTCTCTCAACTTGAGCAGTTCATACTTGATTCACAGATTTATAAAAAAAAAAAGGAATATTTTTGATAACAAAAGTTAATTCAATTGCCAATTTAAATAGAGTAGATAAATAGCTTAACTAAAAGTAATTAGCCTCTTCTTAGATAATAATTGATACTTCCTATTGCAGCCTTTATTGGCTATGTCGACAGAAGTTGATATCGAATACATTGTTGTTCTTAACAATACAAAGTAACATCTATTTTAAGCATGACAATGCGTTGATATAATGGTTAGCACCAAAGTATTTTTGTCCATCCAATGTCTTATTACCGGCGGTCATCGCCCCAGGAAGTGCTGTTATTAGGTTGAGACTGGATCTTATCAGTCGTTTTCAACTCACTAATGTTCCACTGCTGAACACTAATCTCTTAACATAAGAATGAGATGACAGATGCTGAACAAGCTCCCTTAGGTGTTCTCTGAACGCTATGGTATGGGGCTTTTCGTAGGAGTTTTTTTTATTAAATGGTTGTGGCAACGAACATTCAGTCCAACTAATCGTAAGTTGTCGCACATCAATGGACATTTCTAACCAACTCCATAAAAATCAAACGTCCTACTTGAAGTCGACTACACATACGTTGCGAGGTCTCAGGACTAAGGTAGTCGCCTCATTTGTAAGTAAGTTGCAACCACCCTTTTTTACCGAAACGCAAGTTACCTAGCTTCACGTCGGAAACGTCTCTGGTGGTGGTACCTCCCCGGTCAGATCATGTAGGTTCTACCGCCTTGTACAGGTGCAAAGAGAGTCCGATCCGTTACCTCGACTTATACTTTACGAAGGAACTTTATATGTAGTTACTTAGTGGAGAATAGTAGTTTTTGTTAAGTCTTTAAAAACAAAAACTACTATTCTCCACTAAGTCATTTTATAACTACACTGTTGAAGAAAGTTGTGTCATAATACGTGCATGCATACAATTTTTCTTTAAGTGGACCTTCAGTTGTTTGAAGTTGGATGTGAACGTGCGGGCAACAACCTTTTAACATTAGGCGGCTTGCTCATTTGTTTACTACTCTTGTAATAAAAATACCCTTTGGTAAAACAATCTTATTTCAAGCTTACTTTTTTATGTGAGAAGAGTAACAGACGAGCATGCAAACTACCTGATGTTAAGTAGTCGCAGCCCATAGACAAATTCTATCTGAGATCTAGATGCGTTGCTACTCCTACGGACTAAAATGTTCGCATCGCTTTAATGTAGCCGGCAACCGCACCTCTCCAACCGAAATACAAGTAATGCTTCACGGCGGATTATGAGGGCGGCGCTGGTACCTCCCCGGCCGAACTATAGTTCTCCCACCTTTAAATGTGTGTTGTAGATATACATACATAAATTTAAATTACCCATTTTAAAAGTATATACAGAATCCCCTAATACTAGACATATGTATACTTATGTGTCTGTCTATATTTGGACATATTTTGTACTGTAAGAACGCCAAAATTTGCACTAAAATATCTATGCACCTAAGTTCTATATTGATGAATAAGATACTAATAATATCTGACGCTCTGATCTCGGGATGATTGGCTGAGCGACTTGGCAAAGCCCGGGAAAGGTCACTCAGATGAACTGTACCGTGTCAAGACAAAAAAACGAAAAGTAAACAAAAGTTATGTCTGATCTTTTGTAATCATTAACGACCTCTGGGCTCTGGGTATGTGTTTCTTGCTCAGAAAAAAGTTTTGTCTAGTCTAAAATGTTGGCTATATGTGCATAGGTGTCTACCATTGAAGCATTGTAGCCTTAAAATGCTGAACAATTGTGAATCGGTAGGCTACAATTGTGGCAAAATGCGCATGGATAGTCTACAATGCTGGTTACGTGCGGATCCGTACCACGTTTGTCAATTGCAGATCGGCTAGCGAATTTACAGGCTACAAGACTGGCCAGGCGCGGATCGGTAGGCTACAATGTTGGATAAATGTGGATTGGTAAACTACAACGTTATTTTTATAATTATTATTCTTTTTGTTATTATTATTTAATTCCTTACTCACAAATAATATTTTTCCTTTGCAGTACAATGGGTCAAGAAAATGGAATAAGTGATTTACCGTATGAGGTACTTATATCAATTTAATTAACACAAGCTTGGTGATTTGTACACATCTTCCCTCCTCTTTCAATACCATATACGGTTTTCAATATTAACAATATCGTGTAGTTTCGACGATAGTGTGAAATTTCGAGAAATACAGTTTTCCAAATTTTTAAACGTGATTATTTTGTGCAGTTTGTTAAAAAACTTACAATACCTTTAAAAATTAGAATTGATCGAAAGTTTTAAAATGGTGTCCATTAAAATTTAGGTTTTTATATCACACTGTATTACTTTACGAATATCTTTGGCGGAACAAGTAATTAGTACAGCGGGTACGGGTTTCGAACCCCGGGCTTACCTCGCTTCCACGTTTACCCGGGCGTATCAAAATGATTTGCGTATTACCTACTAATTTATTATCACTCGCTTTACCGGCGAAGTAAAACATCCTGAGGAAACTTATATCCCTGAGTCTTCTTTAAAGTTTGTGTCTAGTGTACCCAATCCGTGCCCACCCGTGTACCCAGGCAGCATGGTTGGCTAACCAGTATCACCCGTAGCTGACAGTAGTAAAACTACATGCACGTTTTCGTCTGTCGGAATGTTAATCGGTCGAACCTAGTTATTTTTGATAGCAACAAAGCATAGCAGTCGTTTTCCCGTATCAGAAGACCTACAAATGTTAGATAGAGAGGTTATCTCAAAATCATATCAGGAAAGGATTCATACTAAGCTACGGGATATAAAAATCGCAACTGATATGAAAATTACCTAAAATAAGTATACTTTGTAAATCACATAAATGTATTTTATGCCACCTAGCGGCCACCCTAAGAACTATGTTGTATTTAGTCAACTTCTTACAGTTGTTAGCTGTTCCTCGTTTTTAACATGATTGTCAAAGGGGCAAACAGTTACTTGTCTCTTGAACAGATGTCGCTACTTGGTATAATTTTAGTGAATAGGTAAATATTACGGGTATTTTTATTTGTATATAAATAAATTAATAAATAAATGATTCTTTGTATTTAAATGATTTATAGTTACATTAACATTCTTTCTTAATAAAAAACAAGAAAAAATAAGTCTTGGACAGAGAAACAGATGGCCTACATGCGCGTATGCTACTTTTATTTATTTATTTTATAAAAATCTGTTCCCAGCAGTGGTTTTATTGACTTTACAAAGTATTTCATGTGACAGGTACGCTCATCTGAAGAACTTGGAAGATACTTCGTGGCGACCAGGGACCTGGTACCAGGCGATGTTGTCCTGACCGAGTGTCCTCTGGTCTTCGGACCCAAGGCCATGGCAGATCCTGAAGCATCAATGCCGTGTGTGGGATGCTACAAGCCTGTGTTCACTGACGTTGGGGAACGTTGTTCTAAGTATGTTCTGAAATTTTGTTTTAACCGACTAACCCAGAAAGAGGGTAATGTTTATGAAATGTGTTGCCCTATAAAGGAAAAAAAAAACAAATTCTGAAACGTAAGCTCTCAAATATCCAAGTTAATAGAAATAATATAAATCATGTTTTACAACTGAAACTTTTTTAGAATCGTTGTAATTTGAAACTCGATAAAACGAAAACATGTCACCTACCTATCATCAGGTAGCCTGCGTGCTAGTTTGAGATACGTCAGTCTTTGAAGGTAGATGTAGATGTTTATGGGTACCAGCAACTACCAAACATTAAGTGGTCTACGTACACTTTTGACATAAAAAATTTAAAGGTGGTAGAGCCGTTAGAGCTTACCTGGGGCGGTACCAGCGCCACCCTCAAAACCCGCCGTAAAGCAACATGTTCTTCATGTATTGTGTTTCGG
>DWON01001708.1:0-23306 GCA_018251015.1 Phocides pigmalion okeechobee
TGGAGGCGACCATCTTAGTCCTCAAGAGTAGGAACGCATCCGCGTCCATCCTTAAATAGAACTTCTGTTTTATTTGAAATTGGACGTGGTTGTCCATGGGCTGCAGTGACCACTTAACACCAGGTGGCCTGCATACCTGTTTCTTACTCTTTCGCAAAAAAAAAAAGGAAGTTTCCCATTGTACACTGTTCATCAACAATATAGTAAGTAGCACAACAAAAACTGCTACTGACTACCAACATAAAAAAACGGACTTTAGCAAACAACGATTTATGTAATAAATGTTTAATTTCAATACTCTTAATATGGGTTTTAGTTATATTTTCGTTATTATCATTGTTATAGAAGAAAACGCCACCAAATAATGCTACTCCTGAAAGGCCACCACAGTCTCAGCCGACAAATAATGAAAAGAAAACGGTGGTAGCTGATAATTCGGATTGCGGGTATGGAACTCAAATAGAGAATCAGGAGTCCATTTCGACGTCCAGCAACGAAGATGAGTTGCCCTCGAAGAAACCGGTACATCAAAAGCCGCATACCGTCAAGCAAAGAGTCAATAATAAAACTCGTCCGAACATCACTGCACAGGAACGAAAACGGAAAAAGATTGTTAAAAGAGGAAAATCTAACATGTAAGTTATTTCTGGGAAAATTTGAAAAAAAATTATTTCACTCGATTCCAATCTAAAAGTTTTAAATAATTGTGTTGAACATAAATTTTAATTAGCATTTTATTTTCAGTATTAACGTTCAGGGTCTGTCTCACAATACCCCAACGGATGATGACATATCGAATGTCTTGAAAGAGTTTACGGTTGACTTCCTTCTGAAAGGTTTCAACTCTTTGGTGAAGACCCTTCACACACAGATCTTGACCAACCATCAATTAAAAATTGACACGTCGCATTTCTTCTGGCTTGTGACGTATTTCCTCAAATTTGCAACACAAATTGAGTTGGACTTGGAGCACATCGGCGCAGTAATGTCTTACGACATCGTGTCATATTTGACTGCGGAGGGTGTAAACATATGTGAGCAGTTCGAACTCGTCATCAAATTAGATGGCAATGATTTGAAACCATCCATTAGACGATTGCATTTGGTAATTATGATTATATTTATTATATTTATTGTTTTTGTGTTGCCATATTTGTATTGAAATGTCTACTCTGGTAAGGGTATCGGATACGATCCCCAATCGAGAAGCTAATTATATAAATGATAAATTTAGATATCTTTTATGGATTTGTTTATTTATGACTACAGAAAAAAACATATTTATTGACTTAAATTCATGAACGCTTTGCTTCTCATTAATTTTAATGCTGATGAGCTTAAACAGCTTCAATAATACTCGTGTTATACTTCAATACAGTTTTGCTTCAATTCCATATATATATAAATTAATCAACAATCATGGGGTGCGCAGTTAGCTTTATATAAATGAATAAAGTTTTGTATATGTAAAGCACGAAAAGTATTGGCTTTCACATATATTTTACGTTTCTAATTATGTTCAATTTATCTAGGTATAGAAGTCGGAGCATTGGTACTTAAACGTAGTAATGGTCAATGTGTAAGTACATGCATAACGTTTTCCCGATTCAGGTCGTAACCGCTATACGGGAATTCGTGCAGGCTATTCAAGCGTACAAGAAGTCTGTTCTTTTAAGCAATGACGACCAGCAAACACTTGTTGAATTGCAAATGAAAATGTGCGAGACTGAGGAGTTGCGCTCGCTTTTGGTGCTCCTTTTGCGCCACTACAATCCGAAGTATCATTCAAAACAATACCTACAGGTTAGTAAATATTTCGAAAATCTAAGTAAACAAATAGACTTCAAATACGTTTTACAAATACAACGTTTCCTGATATTACATTTGTCAAAGGACCTGATTTAAGGCGATACCTATAATCATTGTTGATTTCATTATAGAAAGTAATTCTCCGAGTGACTTCAGTTTAGTCTTTTACCTACACATAAGTACACATATATTGGCGAGTTCATTTAAATATGTGTATAAAAAACTATTTGTTATTTTGAGGTTTATAAACCTAAGCGTTTAGTATTACTACCGATAAATAATTAAATGCAATATTTTTACAATGTTCAGATCTATTTAGCATTCGTTGGTATAAATAGATTCAATGAGAACTAGTATATATTGAACTGCATCAGCAACGTATTTCGTCTACATCTACATCTCAGTGTTGGACAGAAATACACTAAATAGATGTTTATAGGTAAAAAGGTTTCATCATATTTTTTGTCCATATGCATATCCTAACTCTGGATATTGGTTTTCTCTTAAAACGAGGAATATAGCCGTGCCCAGTGGAGTTCTTTCATTGTCGATTATTTATATTTTTTTTGTTCTCTACTTGTTACTTTCAGGATCTTGTGGTAACCAACCATATCTTGCTGATATTCCTCGACAGTTTAATGAAATTACCGGAGTATAAAGGCAGCAGCACTATGGCTGATCATATTAAACAGTGAGTATTCACTATTAAACACTTCCGTATTACATTTATTACTTTTCTCCAGTTTATTGTTATTTACTAATTGTATGTACCATTTTGTAACATTTTTATATTATTATTAATGCTATCTTATCAGATTCGCAACTCCTGAGATTATGCGCCAGTACGGACTTGTGCTAGAAGATTATGAATCTAACGGGGAATTTATCAATGATTGCGTGTTCACAATGATGCACCACGTGGGCGGCGAGCTCGGCTGCCTTATCACATTGTACCAACCACAAATTCTCAGGACTTTTACCTCCATTTGGAAATCAGAATTTGAAGTATGCGATGTAGGTTAATAAGCTATACAAGCATTTAATTATGTTTATTAAGTTTTTAGCGTTGATTATAATTTTATTGTGATGAATTAAATTATGCAAAGTATTGTGCAATTATTAAATAGATACTTGATTGATTATAATTCAATAACTAGTTAATAACTGTTCCTATGACTCCTTCCTAATTTCGATAATACCACAACATGCATCTTTTAATCATCTCCTGCACAACTTAATATGACATGTGCTCTGATCTTGTTGTACGCTTAAATATTATATAAAATAATCCACAGTGAATCATCCAGAGTAATTATTAATTTGTTTTAAAACAATATATATGTATATAGGTACAATTTTCACCATCTTTATTTCATGTCTTTTATATGGTAGGACTGGACGGATCTCGTGGAATTTGTTATAAACACGTTCATAAAGAAACCGCAGACATTGCGCTGTCCCGCCAGCTTCCGCCTCGAGCCAGAAAGCTTTGATGATGACAAAACCACCAAGCCGTGTCCGGGTCGTAGCGTGGCGCAGTCTAAACAGGAAGCAAGTAAGATATGCGTCAAGAGGAAAACCGTCCGAAGCAAGGCAAGCTCCAAACAAAGGTTAGTTTTATTTTTATGAATATGAATATGGACATAAACATCAATATATTTATTTATCTTGTATCAAAAGTATGAATTCTAATTTTCTCAGCGGGGTTTAAGAGGGGTTAATAGTAATTCTGTATAATATTTGTCATTTTTGACTATTTAATTAATTGAACTGACGTTAGCTTAATTCTACGGGAAATTTCTAACATTCTAGATGGTCTGAAGACGAAATATCGTCATTGAGCTGGAAGTACATGCAATGCAATACATTGCCTGACACGATTGGAGAGATCGTAAAGTTGTTTAAGGAGGACGGAATTAATAAATCGAGGCAATCCGTGGCCAGCGAGCTGTTGAAACAGATGTTGATAACCCAGGAAGAGTATGATAAACATATGAACGTGGCAGCGGACGGAAACTCCAGTGCTGTCCGAGTAAAGAAGGAAACGAGAGATTGCGAAATTACGAAGCTTTGTGAACAAATTGCACAAGATGGCAAATCAAAGTTTCTGGATTGGGTACAAAAGGTTCTATTGGATACTTGTAGTGTGAAGATATACCAGGAGAAGAAAATCGCTGCCAGCTTGAGCGATACTCCTAAGAAAGGCGTGGATATTGACGGCACGGCAACTAAGCAAAATGATTTGCCCGTCATATCGCCGGTGTCATATCACTCTTTATGTAAGTGTTTTTATTACTTCATTTTACAATTGTAATAGTGTTATAAATTATGTGTTCCACGATATTATATTCAATTGAATAATATGTAATATTCATTACGATGTACGCAAAAAATAACTTAGCATTCGTTGTGAGTCTATCATAAACAACTCTACAATCTGTGATTTCGATCGCGTAGATTATAAGAGGTTGAGATGGAAACAATTTTTTGCAGCAAAAGTATTTTTATGTTGCCCCTAATCACCATGACGAATGGCCACTTTCGATTTTTGGATAAGTGCTTCTTACTTTTGAAATCAACATCGTGATTTCCTTACATTAAGTTTATCTGGTATGTCAATTATACAAGTTTTAAAAATTACCTTTACAAATTTTGACCAATGTTTGAAAATATTTTTTATGAAGTAATTATAGAGACAAAAATAAAAGAAACTGTTATCGAGATATATTTTATTTTCATAATGCTGTTCTCGATTATTTTTTATGCAAACGATACCTACAGACATGACGATAGCAGTCACGGTACAGTCTGCATATATATTTTTTAAGCAAAAAATGGACGTACAGAAAAATCTTTGCAATAGAGTTTATGATTTGTTACAGAAAAACTTCTTCAAGTTTGTAAATGTATTTTTGTATAATTTTGTATAAAGTAGTGAATTAATATGTGTGTAATTTCTCCAGTACTCAATCAGTCCGTGCCGCTGGTTCCATGGAATTGCGAGCAGGCGGGGATTTGTAAGGACCTGAAGTTCCTACAGCTGCTCCATAAGTTGGGCTTCCATATGCCTGTCGACACCGAGAAAGTGTTCATCCGAATACCCCACTTTTGGACACCTGATTTCTTGTATGAAGTGGCTGCTAAGATATCTCCCATAGATACATGTATGTTATCAAATTGATATTATTGTTTTATATATAATAAGTATAAACAAAATAGGCAAAAATCAGTAATATTCATTTTACTTTGTTACTCTGACATTGTTCATACAATTGAGATCGAATTTTGAATTGATTTTCAAGCTTTTTTACAGCATTCCAAGAATTTTTATCACATAAATCAAAAACATATTTAGAGCATATATTGCTTCAGCGTTATATGTATTGTATGTTTTATCCTAGATTTAGTTTGGTTGGTGATATATTTTTTATAGAATTATCTGCCGCAACGTCAAGATTTTTTTTTTATTTTAAACACATATAAAATGTACACTCACCCAATTTATTTATTAATTCTTGTTTAATATTTTCAGCTAAGCTCAACTTTTCACTGAGTGATATATCTGAGAACAGCGTTCTGAATTCTCCTCATCAGTCCACTTTCAACATGCCAATGGACTTTACTAAGGATACAAATTTGAATGCACCAGTGGATAACTACTACCAAATACATAAACAGAATCATCTTGCTACCATGCTGAATTTCACACCAATGTAAGTTAAATACTAATTAAGATTGTTGTAATTCATTGTTATTAAGTTTTTAACTAGCTTTAAGTTTAACTAATTATGTAATATTTGTCTTGTGTTCCTTCAAAGGCCTGGTTCTTCCGTGGACTCAATCATGACCGATGATATTAACCAACCGACGTGGTTGGAAATGGTGCAAAAATCGCAAGAATACAACCTTAATTTGAATCTCCATCAGTAAGTTGAATTACAATCTAATTATGAATAAATTCTGTATGTTGACAATCAATGTATTTAGGTTCAAAATTGGTTTAAAATAAAATATTTACACTGACTGCGGCGCTCATGTATTAGATCGGGTCAGCGTTGCGGGCGGCGGCACTAAACTGGAGCTTAGTTGGTTAGACTGAAGATACGCCAACAATTTACTGAAATATTGTATTTCTTAGCATCTGTGTATTATCTACGAATACACAGATGTAATTTCCGCCTCCAGTCTTGTAGCGTCGACGTAAACACAGCATTCTTGTTCGCCCGTAATCCATACAGATTTGTCCGTAAAACACAGGTGTGTATGAGCCGCAAGCGCGTTACGCCGCGCATTATTGTTGTAAGCTGCAGGGAGAGTTTTAAGCATTATTTCATTTTGCAGTATTATAATATTTTTTGTTTTTGGACTTCTGTATAAATGTTATTTTGTTCATTCTCACGTTCTTCTTCGTTCATTCTGTTTTGCCAGCCTATACATAGGCCCAATAGATTCCATTTTATTTAATTCAATCTAACACTTTTTTTTAACAAAAAAATCTTTTTTTTTAATTATTACAAGTTTATACAGTATATAAGTCCAAAGGATTTGGTTATTTACACATTCACAAACCTGATATACATATTTAACTATTTTGAATGTTTAGTAGTTATATAAAAGAAAGTGTGATTTATGATGCAGGAGTATAATAACGGATGACAACATGCAGTCGGTGTCGGTGACGCAGCTGGTGACGGCGGCCGGCATGTCCACCATAATGAGCGTCAACCAGGAGACCAGCAACTACGGCATTCATCACATGGACTCGGAATATAACAACAGGTAAGAGGACGCGCGCATCGCTCTGCTGATCTTGTCCCGTGAACAATGTAAAGCAACATCGCGTGTGGTCGTAAATTAGATGGGTGACCTCTAATGGCTACATATCATAACAGCTTACGTAATGCATGCGGCGTCGTTAAAGTCGAATAGTCATCAAATTTCAGCAAATATAATATGTTTGTAAATGTTATAATTAGCATTAGTTAATCCTACTGTCTATTAGATACTAAAATAATTAATGGTAAATTTAGATAAAATTACGTCACACATCGCGCTATTACAGAGACATCTACATCAGAAACATGCTTTACAGAATAATTACATTTTTCTTCTAAATAATACGAGCAAGTGGGCAATTGCAGTTTAAACGATCTTGCCCTTACATAATATTTCGTTACATGAGGTATTTGTAATCAAACTCCAATGGATCGAAATGAAAGACATTACACATTTAAAAAAAGACAACAAAGTAATTATTAATATTGGGTATATAAACTGAAATAAGGCAGCATGATATATTGGTTTTATTTATTTTTTCTACTAAAAGTGAAACTTCAGTTTGTTTATAATTGTGTTCCTTTAAAACGAATACTATTGATACGTAGGTACGTCATATTTTGAATACAAATGTTTGAAACTGGTGTAGTTAGAGGTTATGTGTTATCAAATATTATATTGGGACTGTGCAATGAGTAACACAATTATTGTAGTCGAGAGAGTGCTATACAGTCTATTTTTGGTTTCTATTTTTACATTTCGCGGACAAAGTCACAGTTTAACAATTATACCAAACGTATATTTTCCAATTATAGCGTATGCGAGACTGCGTCCGTAGCATCGGACCTCACGCGCATGTACGTGTCGGACGAGGAGGAGAAGCCGGAGGATCTGATGGACGAGCCGCTGGCGGCGCTGCTGGGCGCGCCCTTCTTGGCGCCGCTCGCCCGCGACGATCTCCTGGATCTGCCCTTCTCGCCGCCCTTCGACGACCCCATGCCGCCGCCCTTCGTCGACCCCATGCCGCCGCCCTTCATCGACCCCATGCCGCCTCCCTTCGTCGACCCCATGCTGTCGCATTTCGACGACCCTATGCGGCCGCTGCCCAACTTATATTATACATAATACTTGTTGAATGTCGTGCGTTAAAGTGTTACTGTAGTGAAACAATTTAATTGTAGTAGGTAGTGCTGTTCGCGTATTGTTTAAGTAAGGTTCGTTTTTATCGATGTTCTAGGATTAAGGGATCGTTACACCTAAAACGGGACTATACATTTTTGATACCTTTACCACTTGCTGTACAAATATATCGCATTGCTATTGTCAGAGCTGTAGGGAAGGCGAATTTTATCCTTCGAGGAATTTTCATGACATTATTAAATTACTACTTACAAGTTCAAAAGTATGATACCTCTATAAATATTTTAAGAATAATATTAAGATCTCTATTTTTGCAGATCTGAACCCGTGATATTGCAATTACATTTTTACAAATATAAATAAATATCTAAAAATAGAATGTTGACTTAACTTTTATACCATCATAATGTATTATGGTTAATATCTGTCAATTACATGTAGATAAACTTTACAAATGAATATTGAAACTATATGTCTACGACCGAATTTATGATAAAATAAGTTATAAATTGAAATTTATATAAAATGAAACAAAAAAATGTTAAAAATAGTTTAAGATTTTAATTATATGCAATCTTTTGTAAACGCGCATGTTTGTGGTTCAATTTTATTGTAAGACCTTATTTGATTTTTTAAATAAATAGACGTACAGACAATATGTATAATAATTTATATAACGAAAATAAAACAATTTATACACAACAAGGACACATTTTACACATCTAACAACAAACAACAATGCAGTATGCATTACAGAAATATACACTAGCCAAAATGTGCAACATTCTTTTGAGCCACATTCTTTTTCGAATGAAGTAAATACTTCACAACCGAACACGCTTATCTAATGGATAAATTATCACAGAAACATACTTTCCACAAAATTGCAGTTTCACTTATAAAACACTAGCTGTGCCCGCGATAGGAGCCTTGAAATAAAAGGAGCGGTAGTTACTCCTTATACAATCAACTGTCGAGTCAGTGAAAGTCATATCAAAACCGATGCATACTTTTTTGTAAGGAATCCTCTTTTTCTAGGATAAAAATAGCCTAAATATAAACTCATTACATCGCCTATCTGCCGGTGAAAAATCAGCCGAAATCGGTTTTGGCGTTTCACAGATTACTCGGAACAAATACAGCAAAATGTTAAAAAAATGCGTTTTTGTTATATGTAATCTAGCTTATATACTTTTACATACACCTAGTGAAAGTGTATACGCTAAATTACATATAATAAGCTATTCTTTTATAATACATAATAATAGTTCAATTTTATTTATATGTAACGATTGATTTCATAAATCTGAGTGAATTACCTACAAAACACTTCGTTGATATACACGTTATGTACAAAACATTATAATACATTACATTATTAGTAATGGTCACTAGAACCTTCATTTTGGCCATTTGGGTGGTTTTCGTTAAGATATTTTTGTATAGCTTGGTCGTAGCTTCTTGATTCGAATGTGTTGCTTCCGTCGTGTCCAGCAGGCGATCCATTGAAGCTGTTGGGACTGCCGTATGAATGTGAAGGTATGCCTTCTGAAGCATAATGGTTTTCAAACGGGGCATTTTGATAATTGCCGTAGCTGCCTCCGTACGATTCATTTTCTGATGAAGGCTCATACTCTTTTGGATTTGGTGCCTCATGGTTTTCGTGCACGTCGTAAGAATTGCCGTCAGATTGATGAACGTCTGAGCCTTGTTCGTGATGAGATTTTGGTTGGACGGGATGTGGTATTCGTACTATATGCGGCACGGGCACTGGATAAGGTTTCGAAACGTGCACAGGATAGGGCACTTTTTCCACCACTTTTACGGGATATGGAACGGGAACCTTCACTGCAACGGTTTTAGTTATTTTGATAACTTTTACAGGGGCCTCGGGTGTGATAACATGCTCTCCCAGATCCTGTAGCTCAGTTTCGTAATTTTCTACCGGTATGATGTGAGAGTGGTGCGATGCGAGGCATACACTCATCCAACATAAAAGTATTATTAATTTCTGAAATTATAAAAAAGAAATGTAAATATAAGAAAAATATTTAAGTTATACTGTTTAGGTGTTTTTCCCATTGTGAAAACATACCGAATTCGTAAAAGAGTTTCTTATTCTGAATATTTTCAAAATTATTTTGAACCGTCGAGGCGCTGCGACTAGCTTTTTAAACGCTAAACTAAAATTACTGTTAGTTTTGAAAAATTACAACGTGCGTACAAATGGTTTGTGATCAATGAAGGAAAGTCAACAAAATAAATAAATAAATAAAAACTTGGCAGTTTGTTTTTTGTTTACGTAACAAAATGTAGGTTTCCTTTTCAGTCTAATTGTAAACAGCTTAACAAAAAGTGGTCATTGTGTAATGAATTACATAATCCCAGCTTCCGAGTGAAGTATCTACGTTAGGAGTCCAATGTAATAAGAGCAACAAAATAAGTAGGTAGTTACTAACCAGTGTCCCCATTGTGTTGCAAGTGAGCGTACGTCCAAGGTGTAGTTAAAACTATTCGATAGCAAGTGTATTTGGTGGCTTTTATATGTATGGCACCTTCCATCGCCGGTGAGAGACGCCTTCCGGCCGGACGAACTATTACTTTCTTCAGCGCTCGCTGCGATCAGTTCTCTACAACGTGGTACCTACAACGCGCCACCTAGACATTCACTATTTTACTGCTTCCATAAAGCGCATGGAAAGAGCACTTGTGCGTTTTTGTAATGTTGACGTACGTTCTTTGTTGTACATTTAAAGTAGAATTATCGGGATTCCTCCATTTTATCGTATTGTGGTTTGATACAAAAACAATAAAATTAATTCCAATGTACATAATTTGATATTATTTTGAAATGAGTTACAAAATTAAACCACTAGAAAGTTATAAACATATTTTATAAATAACTATAACTTATGTTATATCCTATCACTAAAGTACTGAGTTAATAATATCAACTAAGATACCTATTGCACAGTGAAATTGTTCCCGAAATCAATAGTGAATATCTTTATATATTTGAACAGTTATCTAAACATGCCCCATCTGTTCTTTCGTGAGATAACAAACGTATCAGCAGTTAAGTATGTACCACATATAGTACATTATTATTAAAAAATATTACAGATTCGTGTGTTTCTAAATATATAAATTTATATACCTTCGTATATATAAAAATATGAAGCGTGTGTGTGTTGTATACGTTTTTGACCCACTAGAGGCCCTAGCCAGTTTGCACACGTAATTGTTGTCCCTTTCTTTGGTACGTCGTACGTAAGTTACGTCAGATATCGAACACATAGTAGAGAGGCAATGAACTTTGCTCAATAGATCAATTGGATTAGATTTAATACTAGTTCTTTAAGTAATCCGATTAACAAGACTTCCTGTCTTTAAATGAATTGAGCAAACAACATCATAAGGTTTTTTTACGACGCTTTATTTTATATACAGTAATAAAATAAAGGATGGTACCATTTTAACATTTTGAAGGGGTTGCAAAAGTTGTGTTAATAAAATATGTAGTGATGCGCTATTATCATTACAAAAAAAAGGCTTTATAATGTGGATAAAATTATTTATTGACAATTAATTACAGATATAACTTGGAAATGTATGTTTAAACCTTCATCCTATCCGACAGTACTCTGACAATGGAACCAGAACCTCCAATGTTGTATGCCTTTTCATGCCAAAGTAGGAGATGTCCACTGGAACCTTCTGATGGGTATTCAAAACCCCTATAAATATATTTCATCAGCACATCAATATCATCTAATGATAAGGTGCCCACTACTTCTTCTATTTGAGCAGATTTGATTGCCAAGAGAACTTTGAGAGTGAGGGCCAAGGCACTGTCCTGATAACAAAAATAAATATTAGTTTCTTAATATTACATCTACATTCTTTTTAAATTTGTAAAAGAAATAAAAGTTACAAGCTCAATTATTAGTTGATTGTTTTAGTTCTCAGGTGTAGGAATGTGTGAGACATCTGTGACAGAATTCAAAAAGGAATCTGTTCATGAACATCAATAACCTCTCACTATCAGGTCAAATGCAAGCTCCATTTCATAAAAACAGCTATATAAGCTATGACCAGTAGTTACAATTAAATGAGTCCACAGATATGTAAGAGCAAAGCTTTAAGTCTTATATAAAAACTGTAACAAAATAATCTAATTCAGCTATAAACTATAATACTATGGCATAATTCTGGTAATTGACTAAATTTTAAAGGAAAAAGGATACTATGATCATAAGCATTCTATGCATATAGCAGGAGTCTGTTCTAGTGCAAACTTCACTATTCTTCTGTAATGTGTATTGATGGAGAGTTGGATATTTTCGAACTGCCCACTTGGCATCCAACAAGATTAAACTAATTCCATCAACAACAACAAATGAATGGGGCCTTGCATATAACTATGTCAATGATCTCAGCAGGCCACCAGATTCTATCATCAGCAGTAAATATTACAGTTTAGTAATCATTGTTGAGAATCCAAAAATAACTCAAATAATTGCCAATGTCTCATTATGATCAAATGATCCCTGACTTTAAACTTATTCTATAATTAATAATCTCATGTAAGATGTTTGTAATGCTTACTTTTATTTGCTGATCTGTTGTTCCGAGTGGTGCATTACTTAACACAAGTTTCAAGGCATCAACATATCTACCTGTATATATAATGTTAAGAAAATTTATGAATGAATTGGTTTACTAACACAATACTGTACAATATAATATAAAAATATGATTAAAACATATTTGTTAACACTGTCGACTGCAGCACTCATTCATTATCAGATTGGGTCAGCGTTACGAGAGAATAATTCACTGAAATATTTTTTTAGTTTCTGTATATCATCTACGAGTACACAGATGTCATGTCCACCCGAGTCTTGTAGCGACGACATAAATGCAGCACATTTAATCACCTGTAATACATACAGATTTGTACGTACAACACAGATGTGTACGAGCTGCAAGCACATTGCGCCACGCAATACACAGTAGTGTTGTACACCATAGAAAAATTACCATTTTACCAAAGTTTATTACCCTAAACTTTAACAACTACTTTTTGCATGCCCGCATGCAAGTTGTTGAATCTACTCATTTAAATAAATCATGCACCTTATAATATTTGTATCTTTAGCAAATTTAAAAATGAATCAAAATATTATAAAAAAATTCATCTATTACTTAACTCCCCAGGGGTGAATTTTTCAATTTTTGTTTCTTGTTGCTAACATACACTAAGAAACTGTAAATTTCAGGATTCTAAGTTTAGAGGCGTCAGGTTTGCATTGGTTTCTGATTTTGTATGTCACCTACCTCTATTTTATATATACATTAAAATTTCTATGTTATTTAGTTTTTTTTTTGCTAATACATTTATGTGGATTATAGATTACGCATTCAGTGGTCACAAATAATAAGAACTAATTAATCTATATTGATTTTGGAAACCTCATTATTTAAGACATAAGTTATAATTCTAATAAAACATCCATGTGTGTAACACCATAGATAGTGATGAGTTCTATAACTGAGAATAAACACTATAGTTAAAATTTATAGTTATATAGTAGTTGTAAGTACATTTTAAAATGTACTGGGTATTTCTCACAATTAACACTTTTCCCATATCCCAAAAACTATACACGTTATCTTTTCATAATGAGAATAATTCACATAAAAATATTTTTCTGTTAATAAAATCAATCATATGAACTATAGTACATTTATTTTACCCAGTTATCATACAATCAAAGTAGAATAAGAGAGAATTTAGACTCATTATTGGAAAAGATAATTATGAAATGATGATTCATACCACAACTACCTACTTACGCATAAAAAAGGTTATCGCAGTACGAATTACAAACAATACAATATTTATGACAAGAGAGATATATATGGCACAATTGTTGAATAAACATTAAATTTATTCAAAAAGGATATTGATTAAGTAACGTGCAAACTTCTCCTTCGTCAGGTCCAGTGGGTGCCGATTGTTCAGCTTCATCTTCCTTAAAATTGTCTTCATTATATTGATCTATATCTATTTTTCGGAAGGCTGAACTTGAAGTATTTTTAGCCATTTCAGTATAATTAAATATGATGTTGTTGATGATTTTTTAATTATTAAAAATTAAAATCAAAGTTGTTTAAACTAAATATTATCAGCCGTCAACGTCACTCAAAATTTAAATGTCATACACAAGTCGAGGTGACATACAGTTGTAGTCATTCAGAAGTACAGATTAAATAAATGAGTAAAGTAAAATAATCACCATAGAGATATAATTGTAAACGCTATTATAATAATATTATGTATCTGTAGGTTACATGAGTTTTAAAAAGTTCTTAATAATGTGTTTTCCTACGCAGCATCGGAGCATCACGCACTCTGCTTCAGTTAAGACCAAGAGCAATCAGGATTGAGTAATAGTTGCTTTTTTGTATTTTCTTTGTTAAATAAAAATTGTCTATTTGTTATATCTTCGGTGTAAATGACACTTAAATGTCATCATTATCAACGACAATCAGGATCAGACATTTTCATTGATTGTCAGTTTGTCAACATATGATAAACTTTACAAGAGATAATTTTTAATTGTTTTAGATACATTTGTTGTATTCAAAAGATATTATCATTTTGTCAATTGAGAGAAAACGATAGAGAGTGTTAATTTCCTCTACGCGCAACTTTTTATAAAACTCGGTCAGAATGACAATGGGTGATGAACTGCCTGTCACTTCCTTGGTTTTGCCAGTTCTTATACGTCCTGTTTTAACTCAGGTAAATGATGATTTTTTTCTTAGTAAAGTGTGTCTCAACATCATCATCGTCTCTGTGAATGACTTTTAAGTGCAACATTTTTCCCAATAATTTGAGTAAAAGTTTTCTATATGTACTTGTGGCCATTGATATTAATCAAGCAGTTGTTATCATTTTAAGTAAACGTCAGTTTTATGTCTACACAACTTAATATTTGTTACCATTACAGCTAGAGAAATATGATTTGGGTGCTTCCCAAACATTGCGCGCTGCTCTTACTAAGGCAGAGGCAGCTGTCCCCGGGTTGAACTATGACCTGGTAGCAGGCATAATGCGGAGGGCAGATATACCTGTCAACATGAATGAAAGTTTACTACGTCTTCAGGGAACACTTACAGAAGCTGAATGTAACTTGGATTTCAACTTTATTTTCCTTTCAGTTTTAAACTAATTTTGAGTTGTTTTAAAGACACTAAATGTTTCAATGTACATATTAATTTTGTTTTAGTTATGTTCTAGGGTATGAAATCTATGTTTTTATTGCTGTCATTATATGATATTTATTTCAATTGTTGGAACTCAATACCTGAATGTCATTTACAAACCTAAAACAATTCAAATATAGTTCTCTGTTGTTTAAGATAATTTATTCAATGTCAGTGCACAACCTTAGTCATGTATTTAAATTATATTTATATTCAATAAAGAGTGTCTCAATAAAAACAGTATGCTATAATTAGTAAGGAATATAACATAAATGAACAAGTGGATAATAGCAATTTATTTTAATTTTGTACAGGTGCAGATTTGAGATTAAACCGATCTGAGGAAGCTTTTCAAGAACTGAACAAAAAATCTTCTGCTTTGAAAAAGATCCTAAGTAGAATACCTGATGAAATTACTGATAGAAAAACTTTCCTGGAGACTATCAAGTAAGTTAAAAGTAATTTATAGCATACATGTAATTTTTAATGTCTATACTAATATAAGGTTATAAAAATTACATTTAAAGTTCAAAGTAAAATTAAAACAATGACAAAAATATATGTTAATAATATTGTTATGTTATTATTTGGGTCTAAAATGTGTTTTCGGACTATTATAATGCATCAATATTGTTATACTGCTAATGAATGATGCTGTAATTTCCTGTTTACAGGGAAATAGCTTCAGCGATCAAGAAACTTTTGGATGCAGTAAATGAGGTATCTACATACACTCCTGGACCAGGAAAGCAGGCTCTGGAACAGAGAAAAAGAGAATTTGTCAAATATTCAAAGCGGTTTTCTAATACTCTCAAAGAGTATTTTAAAGAGGGCCAGTAAGTATTTGATAAAATGGTGATAACTTGTGTCTATACTTAAGAAATATTAACTTAAAGCCTGTTATAAACTATAGATGTAGCAATATGTAATTGGAAAACATTGGCTGAGTGGTTATCTTTACTATATTTTTTTTGTTATTGGTAGTTTCACACATAATAAAGCGTGAGAATACATAGCCTGTAGCAAGAGCGGGGGCTCAAATAACCTGTCCATACAATTTGAGGTTGATTAAAAATTTCACTGCGGCTTACAACACTGTTGTGTAATGCGTGGCGCAACGCGCTTGCGACTTGTATACACTTGTGTTGTACAGACAAATTTATATGGATTACAGGCGAACAAGAGTGCTGTGTTTACGTCGGAGCTACAAGACTGCGAGAGGAAACAACGTCTGTGTATTCGTAAATGTTTTACTGATGATAAAAGATATGATAAGATCAGTCCTCCAGCTTCGGCCATCTACTGCAACACTGACCCAATATAATATATGAGCTCTGCAGTCGAAAGTATTAAATCAGTAATATTGACTGGAAAAAAAAACACAATCGATACAACAATATGTTACTTTTATATAACAGTAGAGATTTTGTATTAGATGTCTGTATGTTTCTATTAGATAGATTAAATGTTAAGTTTTTAATTCCAATACTAATATTATACAAGAAATTT
This sequence comes from Phocides pigmalion okeechobee, assembly GCA_018251015.1. Taxonomy (NCBI): domain Eukaryota; kingdom Metazoa; phylum Arthropoda; class Insecta; order Lepidoptera; family Hesperiidae; genus Phocides; species Phocides pigmalion. The sequence goes on from DWON01001708.1 coordinate 16,510, forward strand.
TAGGGTATAAAAAATTTACAAAACAAGTATACAATCATTTCAGTCTGTTTTCAATCATTGCAGTCTGTTTTTTATATTTCAATATTGTACTTTTTTATGTTGGAAGAATAGCAAACGAGCATCCAGGCCACCTGTTGCTAAATGGTTTCTGCTGTTTCAGGACAATAACATCCACTTTCAAATAACACCGAAATCTAGTCTAAAATTGTGCTAAGTTGCGTTGTTACTCCTGAAGGCTGAGATAATTGTGATTGTCTTTTATAATTGACACTTTGACTGTGGCGTGGATATATATAATCGGGTCAGTATTGCGATTGGCGACCCTTAATTGGAGCTTAATTGATTAGACTGAAGATACGTATTGTCCGCCCCCAGTCTTGTAGCGTCAACATAAATCCATACAAATACTTTTCACACTTTCTACTATATATTTATCCTGAAAGCTCAGTTTTCATAGGAAGACCAGACATTCTCTATACCAGTTATCCTCTGGCGCTTGTATCTATAAATGATTGTTTTTTTTTGTAAATTCTTTGTTACATATATCAATTAAAATGTTATTATTGTTTATAAATTGTCGCTCTATGTTTATTACCCTGTTGTTCATTAAGCGAGTTACATAATTAGTTTATTTGTTAATTATGTGTAATTAGTATCCTAACATCATATCAAATACTTTACATCACTGACATTTTTCTTTTGTTTCAGGGCTAATGCAGTGTTTGTCAGTGCACTCTACTTGATCCATCAAACAAACCAAATCCTGTATACTGTTAAAAACAAGTCTGAGTGAAATGTTTCTTTTGCTTTGAGTTTGTTTAATAGAAAAAAGTATTTGTAAGGTTAATATAAAAAGCTTTTCATAATTGTTACATTGCTATTTTGTAGTGATGATTGCGATTTTTATAGACATTGTTTTTTAAGATTTAGGCACCAATAATTATTACATTTTAACATACATAAAGAATTTATGATTATAATAAATCATAGTTGAATATTATCCGCTGCACATTTGTAAGATAAATTACATGTAATATCAATTATTTGTTTGTTATACCATATTTTTTTCGTTTATGGACATATGTACATTGTAGGTGGTAAAAAATTATATGTAATATAATATTACAATCACTATTTGATTTCTTTTAATTTAACTCCTTCCTTATGGTGAATTGTGTAGAATTCCTAGAAATTTTCAATTCGAAACATAAAAAACAGCATAAAATTGATTTAGAAATTGCTATGAACTAAGAATTAATTTATATTCCTAATGAGTTAATATCATCACCAGGAAAATAAATCTGGATATCTACAATCAACCCCCAAAATAAGATAGTATTTCGATTTTTTCATGTGTTGAGAGTAATTAAAGTGCATTGAGTGCAACAACTACTGAAGCCTGTGGACATTTCTAACCAATTTCATATAGCCTACATGTATTGCTGCTTTTGAGGACGAATGTGGACTCCTACAAAAAAAATACTAAAACTAGAATACAACTACACTACAATGTTGATATAAGGGCGGCTTCACATTAGGTAGCAAGCAACACGGCAGCAGTAGCATTATTGTTGCGCTACTCAGAAGCGGCAAATATCCATTCTAAAAAGACACGTGATCGTCATAGCGTACCAAAGGAGAAACAACATAAGGAGGAGACACAATGAGGTATCCTCATTGGAATTCATTTTGGATTTAAGTGCGCCATCCTAATTTAAATACTGACTGTAGCTGTGACCTAATGTGAAGTCTCGTTAAGAGGTGATAAAAATGATGTTGGAATAACTGCAGGTACTGTTAAAGGTTTGCCATCATTTATTCCTAAAATGTAATGCTTCGAAAATGCTAATGTTTTTATACTAGACTGTTCAAATCAAAATGTGGCATTAAACTGCTGCAATAAAGTAAAGTAAAGTGGTGATGCTGCTCACGAACGACTGAGAATTCTAACACCAGTAATTGCAACAACGAAGCTAATTTCTTTGTGTTCATATTTAAGTATTATATTGCAATGTCTGTTAAAGTAAATATAATTTTCTTACATCCTCGTAACAAGAATAAAAATATCCTTATAAAAAAGTGGTATCCTTATAAAAAACTAATACTGTTGTTTGTCCGAGGCAGTCTCCATAATCCGCAAAAAAGCAATTTGGTTTTCAGTAGGAGAGGTATTGTTGCTAGTTACATCCTTTACATGCGAGAAAACTATCTAAGTCTTCTATAGCAAGACTCCTCATATGAAACATAATCTTATACACAACTTTAATCATGTTTGAGGTTGGGTGTCTATGAGTTGCAGTGATTATTTAACATTAGGTGAATTGCATGCTCGTTTACTACTCTCTTAACATAGGAATACCTACAAACAAAACCCTAGAGAATGTATCATTTTATTATTTTTGGTATTATGTAGGTTTGTTCGAGAAATAAGTACCTTGCTAACATTATACTACTGCATTCATGTGTATCATACATGAAAAAGGAGACTAATAAATGTCATTCTGTTATTCAGTCACGCAACTGTAAAATGTATAATTCAATTTTGGTATGCTAAACGAACGATTGCTAGTCATATAAACATCTGCCTGCGTGCAGCATCATCCAGACATCGATTAAAATTATATTCGCTATTGATAGAAGTCTGCAATAAATACATTCCTAAAATACAGTGATGTCACAATAGAAAAAGATTATGTTTTCTATTCTTCCTGTCGCTTTTGAATAGAAATAATAGAACTTATCCTGAATAAAACGCGTAATACTGCACATCTATATTGCTACCTAATATTTGCAGGCGTTGCTTTTTACCTTACTAACGTCGAACGCGGCGTGTTCGTGGGAAAAAAATAAGCAAGGTGGTTTTTTAACTGATTGGGATTACTGGTATATTTTAAGTGAAAAAGTTTAGTAAATAAATTTCGTGACTGCATTGACGTGGGTCATGAAGCCTGCGTTGTGATTCGTCTCGTCGTGCGACAGCGGACAATGGCTGGTCGTGCCTCTTGCCCTCGACACGTCTCTGTTATTCCTGCCCATGACACTTGACACGGGAATCCACGGTCCACGACCTCACATATTTCCGCGTACACGTTTTTTACTTCATTCAATCGAAGTTGACTACTGGCTCCAACAGAGATTGATGCAAGGATGTTCTTATACTTGTCTTATTTTGTAATGATTTAATGATTGTTATATAGAACGTCTAGAGTTATACTCACCTTACATACATACTTTTGAATATTTCAATTTTAAAGATTTTTGTTGCTTGTCTGTAGATAAGTAGACACGCATGACGCTTGGCGTATGGCGCATGGCGTTTATTAGTAGTATGTACCTATGTATTTAAGTCTGACTATTAAAATTTACACTCGGAAATTAGTAAGTCATCTACAGGTACATTTAAACCTATAGGAGGAGAAAACAATATTCTCCAACATATGAAATCCACTATCTCGCACATGGAGTCTAGCAAACATTTTTCATAGGTGGTAAAACTTTTCGTTATCAGCGTCAAAAATCCATATATTTTCATTTAAAATTTAATACATACAAAACTCTTTTTGAACGTCAATTAATAAACACGTTTTTGTTATTTAACTAATCTTTGATTACGTGGGGCGACAAATCATAAGGCTATAGTTGTCAACTTTCCGCGTCACAATTAATGAACTGGTGATTGTACTTCTTCATTGTATATTTTATTGAACAAACAGACATGGTCGGTGTCCAGGATACATATTATCATTAGGTCCTATTTATATTTTTATAGATCTAAAGCGATATTTGAATTTGCATTTAATAAGAGACTACTGTAGCCTATTAAAAACTTTGAACAAAACAAACGTTTGTCACTTACAGCTGGTCTGATAAGTTGTAAAAACCAGCCCATTCATACAATAGGCCACTTTCTTTCCGGATCAAATACGAACGTTCGTCTTATGACACCGAATCTTAACAATGAGTCAATCATGCGGATCAGTTAAAATATTCATAGCTTTAAAGCGGAGGCGTAATCGATTTTAACTTCGGCGCGTCAGTTCAGTCCTGTACCGGCGCCGAGCAGATGAAAGCGCGTGATATGTTCACATTTATGGCCGCTACGAATGATTGTACTACCTTACAATGCCATTTCTCTGTAACGTTACCTTTATATGTATACCTTGCACAATAAAGAAACATTAATTGTCTCCTACATTTTTCTCACGACGTCGTATAGTTTGGCATAGTACTCAACTATATAAATTGTATTGTATAGATGGTTCGTATCCGTAGGTAAACTGACTAGTGGCAGAGGCTCCTTCACACACTTACGTATTTCACTATCACTCACTGTTAGTAGTAGATTTGATGTTCACCTGGGTCTAGACCATCACCATGCATATTTTTGTTGTTGTTTTTGTAGCAGTAGAAAGCACTGCTGTGTTCTGGTTCATATTAATTTTTCGTGCCATTGCCTGCAGGAGTAGCAACAACTACTATTTAAGATTAGATGGGATATATTTATTTTGCTACTTTTCTTTATTTACTTTATTAGTCCTTTTTTATCCCTATATACAATTTCGCTCAATTGTTATCTCCTCGTTAGAGTCTAATCATTATAGTGAATTTTATGTTTTAATTTAAGTAATAACAGGGTCGATACAATATTTTCTTTTATGTGAGAAAAGTACCAAACGAGTATGCACACTACCTAACATTGAGTAGTTGCAGAGTTGTAGACATCCACGTACAACCACAAACACGACTGAAATCCTATCTGAGTTTGAACGTAGATACTTTGCTACTCCTGAGGACTAAGATGGTCGCTTCGCTTCGATGTGTAGTCGGCAACCGCACCTCTCCAACAAAAACACAAGGAATGATGTACGGCGGATTATGAGGGCGGCGGAGGTACCTCCTCGGTCGAACTGCAGTTCGCCAACTTTTATCGTCTTCTTTTATTGAAAAATGTTGGTACTTATCACAATATTATGTTAAGATAGTGTGGAAAAAATGTTTTGTCGTTTGGCAAATGCCTTCCCATACCTATAACATTATTGTTCCTTGTTGTCTATAGTACCTTTGGTATGAGTGCTTTAATGAAAATACCTTGAGAAAAGCTTATAATACTAATAGCATACAAAATAAGAATAAACTTCGTCGGAATAAAGGAAACGATCGCTCAACTCCTGTCGATCCTGTATTTGTTATTTTTATTTCTCTTACCTACCTAAGGATGGGCATTGTGTATTGAATATAACTAAATTTTTATATTTACAATGAATTTAATATTTTTGTTATGGACCTAAAAGTGCGACAATATTTAAATATGCATATACTGCGTAAATAATAATTATATACTTTTGAGTAAAAATATTTTTAACTAAGTCTTACAAGTATGGTTGCAAGTTGTATAAGTATATATTGCAAATTTTAATATCTATTATAAAATTCTTCTAACGCTATTTTGAATAAAATGATCTGAAATTAATGAAATATAAGTACAGAACATAATTAAAAAATATATATTTTTTAATATACGCTAACATCAATTTACTAAAATTAACCTCTAAAGATCTTTAACAAAATACTGGTATATTTTATATCTATAGGATTTAAAAAACTAATCGTTAAAAAAAGTATACTTACATGTGCTTAGAAACCCTAGAACTAAAGCTGTAAATAAATGGCTGTAGTGAAGTACCATTTGTAACCATTTACGAATTAGCATCGTAGACTTTAGAAAAAGCTAGTTGACAATGCAACACATTTTGAATGTATGGTTGAGGAGCATCCCGTAATTGTTGCACATCAATCTCCGTTCCTTATTGCAAAAACAAAGCATTTGTTATTGAAGATATTATCATTCGGTAACCGAAACTGTTATCGTGATTTATGCTGACGATTCGAATCGTAACATTATACACATCGATCGATGCATGAAAGTTCAACGGAGAATTTTGCTTAATTCAAAATGGGCTGGTTAAATTATTGGGGGCATCTTGATATTTATAGAACCTGAATAATATTTAAGCAGTATTTTTTGTGGCATGTTTACCTGTTTCCTCGGAAGATACTTAATTTAAAAATATTATAAAATGTACATACTCTATACTGTCTAGCAAACTTGTTAAAGATATTGAGGTTTAGTATCGATGTCGTAATTTTTCCTTATTGATGAAGCACTTGCATTGTTTGCTTTCTTTAATTTAGTTAGTTAAATGAAATTAGGTATATACAATAAAGTTTAATGATAAAAGTTTTTGGCAAGTATAATTGTCTCTAAAGTATTGTTTCTGAGCCAGCTGTATGCGTAATTATTCTCATACGTCTAGATTTCCGGTTACATTATGATCGTCTAGAAAAATATTGTAGACTTTGTTCGGCAGTTACATATATTTCCCTAAATGTTTTCAGATCTGACAAATTTCCATGTTTCAGGAGACAGATGTGGACGAAGAGTAGACGGTATAGCAACCCATGTAATGTTATGTGTGATAAAATATTAATGGAGCATCTGCTGGCGTCGGGCTGTGCGGCGGGTGTGGGGCGCATATGCAATGGCGTCTCCGCATGAAGATTGCTAATAGGGATGTCACTCATCTACCATATCCTTTAATTCGGTGATATGATTGATAACAGGTATTATAATATATCCTTCGAACATATAATTATCTAAATATACGTTCAAACTTCGTACTGACTTAACTAATTTCGTGGCTGAGAAATTGAAACTCATCTTTGGTCCCTGTAGCGCGGGACCAGAATAGCGCTACGGTATCTCCTGCCTGTCGTAAGAGGCGACTAAAAGGAGGACG
>DWON01001709.1:0-23296 GCA_018251015.1 Phocides pigmalion okeechobee
ATTGTTTTGGATTCTCTTGCGTATATAAAGGCACCCCGTTATGATTTATAAGATATATTTGCGATGTACAGACAGCGATCAGTTACAGTTTTATTATATGTATAGATCAAAATGTGCATGCGTGTATAAAACACGCCAGAGAATCCAAAACAATGTTTTTTCATTCTGCGTGTATCACCGACGAAGTCGTGGGCACGGCTAGTATATTTATGATTTTATTGTTTCTAAACTTTAGAAGGAATCGTTCAAGAAAACAAGAGGTATAGTTACATGAAGCTTTTTTAATACTAATTTTAGCAAATTACAACTCATAATTAGTTTTCAAAAATAGGTATTATACACTAATGCACTTCGATGACGTCGTTAGGGAACCAATGAGAAGACTCCAGGGCATCCCACAAGGACAGTTCTGGGTCCAGGAATTCTTGATTCATCTCGTCCACATCAATTGTCTTCTTGTGATCTACAAATTAACGAAATAGTATTTTAAGTACATACAATATATAAGATAAATGATTTAGTCGTCTTGCTAAAAATATTTTATAAATCTAGTATGTCACTATTAAAATCACATGGATAGTATATTTATATGTATGTAAATATTAAGGAGATTTGACATTAACAGTTTTTCACCCAGAATTTTTTTCGGGTATAAAAAACATTTTTTGATTCTGGCTTATAGCATGGCATAAGTAGATTTTGAGGACTATAGTAATGTGGATCGAAGTGACCAATGTATTTTCAATCAATAAAAAAATCATTTAGTGTTAATTAATCGAATACATTATAGGTGAAGCACAAATTTTTAAAAATGTACGTAAGACATTTCAGAATGATATGAAAAACGAATACATACCTTTTTGAAAAATACAATTATAACTGGCCTTTTTAGACTTAACAACTACGTTGGTCACTTCGCTTGTAAGTGTAGGCAGCTAAAGTTAGTCTAAGCTTATAACAATAATAAAAAAGATATAACATACCAACGAGCGCCAAGTCATCGTTGGGCGGCGCGACGGGCGCGGGCTCTGCGACGGGCGCGACGGGCGCAGCCCCCGCCTCGGGCCCGGAGCCCTGCCCGCCCTGCCCATAGTAGCCAGACCACGCTGAGTAATTTTGCCAATAAGCTGATGGATCATAATATTGGTTGTACTCCTATAATCATAATTCACACGCCGTGTCATTATTCCGCTCGCTAAGTTGATCAAGCTAAATACCAACTCTTACGTGACTCGTGGAGCTATTCATTGAATACTTATCAAGCTTTGCTTTCGTTCGCGGTTAAGATTTACACGCTGGGCCGGCTCGCAAACAGCAGAAGAATCTCAATGCAGCGGATCAAGAAAACCGTAACAATGCACACCAGTTTGGAAAAGATTTCATACGCCATTAATGAGCTTCGAAGCATAATTTTGAGCAATTAACATAATCACACATGTAAATGTTACGCTTTGTTATTTTATTGGTTGTCCATAAAATACACAACTATAAATATATAAACAAAAAGTATTGCTAATTATAAAGTAATACAATCTATAAATCTATTTTGTATTTTACAAACAACCGTATAGATATACAGCAATTTCGTATAGATTCTGATGACTTATGAAATGAAAACACATCTGTACAGTGGTCTCATGCTCAGTCTAAAATCCAAAGCTATGAAGAACCTTGTATGCATTAAATCAAAGCAGACAGTAGTCTATGGTAAGTTTAATAAAAAATGTATGATACCGTTCCACTGTTGTATGACTGTTGGGTCGTGGGCACATTAGGGGGTTGCGAAGGCGTACTGCCCTTCGGCTTTGGCACCGCTGTGCATATTTTGAGCGGTTTCGACCCAAGACCCGTGTACCCGTTCATAGCGTATAGGGCATTGCGTTGCTCCTCCTCGTTTCCAAATCTGACAAAACCATAGCCTTTCGTGTATCCTGCGTTGTCCAGTATCACTGAAATTGGACACAATTGAGAATAATATTCATCATTACAATTTTCTTGTTACAAGAGTAGCGAACGAGTGACCACCTGATGTTGCCTGATGTTGAATGATCGTTTCAGCCCATAAATATTTTAAAAAAGGTCATATGTTTCGTTTCTACCTCCGATAACTAAGGATCATCTGAAATATATCGTATCATAAAGATATTCGGCAACTCCACTACTCTAAAAGAAATAGATATTGGTTGACGGCGGTTTATAAGGGTGATCGGCCGATACTTGGACCGTCAGTGTTAAAATTTCATGCGCGCTTTGGTCTGTGTGTACAGATCGATAGATGTCAATCGTCAACCTTTTCCGTCAATGAATGGTAAAATACCTAAACTTCAATATCTCCAAATCATGCCGATAAACGGGATATAAAAACTAAGTTTCAAACTAAGTAATAAAATATAAATACCGTGGGACGTATCCAAAAATAAAGAAAAAAGGTTTCTATGATCATTCGATGTCCCAAAGAATCCCCAAATTAGGGAGAAATCTCGCTCACTGGTGTGAAATGAAGTTTCATTCTTCTTCATTTCAAAACTATTCCAGTTTGATTCTACTTTAATGAGTAAAATGTAAATATCCGTGGAGCAATTCATAGTTTTATGTTTTTTCAGCTATATCACATAGTTGTTTGGTATTGGAGTAGTAGTAACTATTGAAGACCAAACTGCGGACATCCGGATTTAAAAGGAAAACCAAATATCTTGTTTCGTATTTACTTTAGAAATTAAATCTATAAATGGTACGAAAGGTCTATAAAGACTGGTGATATTTGAACAGTGTGGTTGGACATAAGCATTATTCTAAATAAACACAATCATTCTTAAAATTAGATACGTCGACGAGTCTCCATGATGTGATACGTAAAGTTGTTTTGTGAGAATATTTAAAGTTTGATCCAGTAAAAACTTTACCAAATGCTTAAGAATTTTCATTTCACCGTTGCAAAAGTTTTACTAAACGCCAATGAAGTTAATAAACATAGCACTAAAAAGTCTTAATTTAGCGCTACAGAACATTTTACATAGCACTAAAGAAGTTCGTTCAGTGCTGCAGAAATTTCACTAAGCGCCAATTGTTTGTCTTGGCGCTAAAGATTACTTAGCACTGAAGAAGTTGCTCTAACCTCTAGTATTTATCAGTGTCGTGAACTTTTATGGATGAAGTTCTTAATACCCAGAAAATTTATTCTTATATAGAAACTAAAAAGGACGAAATTCATAGGTTTTAATTGAGTATAAAAAAGAAACTTCCTCTCAATTAAGGTTAATTGGAGCACCTATTTGTTTATTATTTATCGAGTACTTATAATAGTTGGATGTTCTTATCGAAAGACAGACATGAAAAATGTGATTTGTTAATATTAGGTTTGACTGTAACCTTTTACGTTCAAATGAAAGAGGCTTGGAGCCTAAGGATTTAGGTTTGACGACTATGAAGTGATTGAAATGTTTTCTGATTTATTGACTTGGCAATAGACCGTAGGTAAATGGTCCATTTCGTTTAGTGTGTATCTCGACGCATCGATCTTCGCGTATGGCAAATTGATGTTTCTGGATCTGGCAGAGACCCTAACATAAGAATAGCAAACGAGCATCCAGTATTGCGAAGTAGTCGTTGCTGGTAATGGCCATTCACATAAAACCTCAAACATCTGAAGTCGCACATAGACGTGTTGTTACTCCTGAGCGCTTTGTTAGTCGCTTCGCTCCATACTTAAAATGAAGAGGTTGTAACACAAAATCCTACATAGCCGTTACACAGAGAGTTAAATTGACTTTAATTGGAATTGTTTATTGATGTTTGTAGTGCAGGACTACTTACCACCAATCAATTGCACATTAGCTTGCTCCCTTCATTATTTGAAAATGAAGAACATACACTAAAGATTGTATTTTATTTCAAGCCAACTATTCTACTGCTGGGCATGGATCTCCACCACGGGTATCCACAGTCCACGACATTGGCAAGTACAGATTGTTAACTTTACCCACTTTTGAGAACTTTAGGTAATGAAAGATGTTGGTTTTCTTACAAGGTTTCCCTTCGCCGTTAAAGTGAACATTAATTTTTAATATGGACATATTGTGTCGTCTGCGTTAACTATTATGTATATCCCGTACTACGCAGTGTAAGTTATAGTCATGTTACAAAGATACCTTTTCATAATTTCTCGTACTTTTTACTTTGACTGCAGCGCTTATATATATTACATCCGAGTCCTCATTGTGGGAGGCGGCTCTAAACTGAACCTGTTTTTTTAGACTGGAGATGCACCGAATTTTAACAGAAATATTGCATTTTTTTCATCCTTATAACATTTACGAATACACGCGTTGCTTCCGCTCGTAGACTTATAGCACCGACGTAAATACAGCATTTGTGTTCGCCCGTAATTCATACAGATTTGTACGTACACAATAGACGTGTACCAGCCGCAAACGCGTTCCGTCGTGCGATATGCAGCAATTAATTGTATAGTGAAATTTTTTATTGTTAGAGGCTATTTATCGAGGAATTTTAGGTATTACATGAAGCCCATGGACGTCTGTAAACCAACCGCATATGAGAGTAGGGTAGTGGTTCTAAAGACCTACTTGGAATTTGAAATAATCATCCATCTTTTAAATAAATAAAACCAAAAATTGAAATTTTATACTAGACATCTACTTCCTGACCGAAGAATTATTACCTATAACTGTCGAATTTCGGAAAGTTGTTCCTTTTAAATTTGCAAATCTTTAACTTTTAATGCCACTTACTTCTATAAAGTGTATGCTTATTATTTTTTATTAATTTAATAGTATAGGTATAAAATTTCAATTGTGTGTACCTTTGGCAGTTTTAATAGACGAGTACTTGGCAGCAAACACTCTATAGAGCGAGTAGTCATCCACATCTGGGCTGAGGTCTCCGACCCAGACAGAGAACTCTCTTTCCTGCTGCATGTTTGCCCTTGCCTCCCGAGATGCTGTGTTCAACCTGAATCTAACCACAGGGAATGTGCCGGGGATGGGTTTGCCGTTGAGCTTGTGCATAGCGTCTATCGCTTCTTCATCTGTCTGTAGAGAACATTATATTTCTTAATAACAGTTCGGAAGTCCGATGCAATGGAAAAGGAAGTAGCGCAATTGTTTTTTTGCATCTATGGCGGGGACAAACGTGCACAGCAGTGGCATCTGACAGTGGTAAATGGAAAAGTATATATACGAAAGTATCATTTTAATAATTTAAAACTTTACAATAAACACGTTACAAAACACTGTACCCTTACAAACTAACAGATGAAGGCGATAGTCGTTCATAGTAAACAGTTTCTAATACAAGCCGTATCAAATCACTTCCAATTTAACACTCAAGTTCCAGTCAAACATAAGTGTATACCAAACTAATTACAATTACACTCCAAAATACTACATTAAAATATATGAAAATAGAATTAACAACTAGAACTAGAAAATTTGATTTGCATATCATTACACTCAACATTACAAATCGACAATCCATTACACAATTATTGTAATAAATAAAACGCGGTAACGGTCGCGCACAGTTTCGTGTCGCGTGCCCGCACTGTCCCGGCGCACGCTGCACTCAATGTTTACCATCAAAATCACACAGCACAATACAGTACAACAACGGAATGAACAAGTTTTCTAATGATGTCGGGGGATTATACGCGGGGGCGCCATGAGTGCGCGAGACGGCGACGCTGAGGGTGCAGGCGCTGGGGGCAGCTGGGGAGGAGGAGTCGCAGTACTGGCGGGCGCCGGCGCAGCAGCACTAGGGGGCGAAGGAGTGCGCGTGGGAGGAACCGGCGCACTCGCCCCCCACCGCGTGCTGTAGTCCTCCGACATGAACGAGTTCTGCGATTTCAGATCCTCCAGCCGAGAGATCTGCTGTCGTAGGTACATTATCTTCTGCTCCTGCAAAGTCGCCTGGATCTCTGTGTGGCGCACAAGCGAGCGCGAGCACTTTAGCTCAGCGGAGACCCGCGTACTCTGTAGACAACCCAGCCGATACGCCTCCAACGCATATTCGTTCGCCTGCTTCTCTAGTATGTCAGCGGGCCAATTGGCGACATGCGAGGTAAGGTCGGCGCGAACATGCCCCACTAATGATGGCATCAACATCGGAGCTGCATGCTGCATGCCGCCCACTACCGACGAATAGCTGCCCAGGCTTTCCATTTGTCTGGGCGGCGGGTGTTCTAGTTGCGGAGGAGGTGCGTGTGGATCTGCACTCTCCGAATGTGTCGGAGTAGAGGGGCCTGCATCACGCTGCGGCGTACGGTCGGCGGGAGCACGCGATGGCGAAGTGCCATTGTTGTTATTGTTGTTAACCGTAGTCGACGTCGCAGAGTGCGATGCAACAATTCGCGGCAGCGCCGCAGCCAACAGTGACCCACCCGTTTGATTAGAATTATCCAATACCACGACCGGCGGCACCAAGTTGGCCTCGACGCTCTCTCGCGCCCCATACGAATTCTCCGAGATCGGCGTACTACGATCCGGCGATATGTCCATATCTTGCGGTTGTTCATCTTTTTGGTCATGTGTACATGGCCGTTTGCCATGCCTGCGGCGGTCGTGCTCATTATCATCGCGAGAATTGCTCCAATACCGGCCCGACGTACTATTTGTTCTCTTACTAGATGACTTTTCAGGATCATGCCGCTCTGACCGTGAACTTGATCTCTTATCACGATTGCTTCTCGACGAATATGTCGAATCTTTGAAAGAACTTCTCCTAGAGTCCCAATCCTTTGGTTTCTCCCACTGTGACACTTCACTGATACAATTATAATAATACTTTTTTCCCGATGAACTAATGTACTCTGACCATTCACTGCTCGAAGCAACACTAGATGCAGGTGCATTTCTTTTGTCATATTTACTGTTCGCACTGCTATTCATGCCACTAGACCTACTTTTTTTCTCCACTTTTTTATGGTTATTCTTCTCTTTCATTATTATTTTTCTCCTGTCCTTTTTTCTGCTATGTTTCTTCTTCAATGTTCATTGGCAACTTAGCAAAATTTCTTAACAATTCTTGTAATTAATAGTACTTATAATGAATACCCATATAGTGTATCTCAAAGTACTTGTTGCCTATTTGCCAAGCATTTCTTGTATCTATGAAATCAATGTACAATTTATTATGACTTGTGTGGTAAAATGCACAGCAAGCATAAAGAGTTCTACAGGAGGCCGTGATATATCTTGATGGACACCATGACCATATGACACCATATGAGATACAATAATTAATTGCTAAATTAGATGTTATTCACTCTATCTTCATTACTACAAAATTGTTAATAAGTTGGATTATGCTATTTTAGGCATCCCCGAATCCAAGACAAGTGTTTTTGGAATCCCTGTCCGATTGTTGTCTTGTCTGTTTTGTAGCATTACATCTGATTTAAAAAATGTGGTATAATTATCACGCTACGACTTCGGGGAGCTGAAAAATGACAAAAAAAATGCGTTTTTTTCACTCATAAACGTTGAAAAGCTAGAAACGTGAAGTGTCAATTAATGTTAATGCAGAACTAAAAATCTTCTTAGTGACTCTTCAATATACAACTTAGTACAAGTTAGGCATTGCAGATAAAAGACTGTTATGTTAAGAGATACCATGGTTTACCTGGAAGTGTACAAAAGCGTAGCCAGCTGGTTCTCCTGTGAACTTATTCCTCATAACTTTAACAGCAAGAGGTCGTTGGCTCATTCGATGAAATGCAGCCATGATAAAACTTTCGGTCATATTGGGCTCCAACTGAAACCGAAAATAATTACATGACGTTTAATTACAAATGATATTCATTGTTTTTTGCATTATACAATTGAAACAAGCGTATAAAACAATATTGATTATCAGTTTATTGAGTGTAAAGTAAACCGGGTGAAGGGTGAAGCAACGTTTTTTACAAGCGTTAGCTTCACATGTTACATTATTAGGATTTTTTTAAAACTTACGCTACCCATCCACAACTGGCATTGCATAGCCATATTTTATATAACTGCTCTCTAATAATATTTTGTAACCGCACAACAAACGCGTTATTTTCAATAAAAATACAGCAATCAAATCAACAAATTACTCTCTTTTTTCTTAAATTAAATAAGGTTTTAAAAAGCCTTGGCTTCTACCCTTTCGGCCTAAAAACAAACTCACAAAGGGACATAAAGAGCTAGAAGTGTCTAGTCGTTCAATAGTTTGACAAATCTTGAACGCAATCAATAGTGCTAGAACCATAATGTACAACCGCGAGGCTGTCTTTTTACTTTGTTGTGCTAACCACTAGACTAAAGTTAAAACAATTATGTTTTGATTGCAGTTTTTACTCAATAACAAAATTTAGTGTTTAGTAAGTCACAATATCTCTAAAACTACAATTACCAAAATAGATAAATAAAATAATTAATAATTATAATACGAAATGTGAGTTATGATTACTATAAAAATACAAAATATCATTTAAACAATGGAAGAAAATTATAACATATTTAAAATATATCTACTATTTTTTGTAGATTATTATAGATCAAATGATATGTATTGAATGTATATTCTATCTATTTAAATATAACTTTTTCGCAACGAGTTTTAAATAGTATTAATACAACGTAAAAAATTGCAAAAGCAGTAGTATCAAGTTGGAAATTGTCGTTATTTTGTCTTATGTGTCTGTACCAAAGAGTATAATAATATATACTCTACGCCATAAACAAAAGTGGTCTATGTACTAATCTGACTCAACCCACACAGCAGTGTTTTTTTTTTGTTGTTGTGAGACGTGTGAGTATTGTAAACTGCAGAAGTAGGATTTTAATCTTTTCTCATACAATATCTTTGTTAAGGATTTTTGATGAGTGTTATGATCAGGTAGTTACGTGACGTTTGAGATGTGAAGTGAAATTTGTTAAGATTTAATGTAGGCAACAAAATTAGTCATCCAATCCCATTTGCGTAATCGGGTCATCTTTCTGACATATAATTAAGATGTCTCGTATAGATAACGTTGATGCGTTAGAGAAGCAATTAGCCGATTTACAAATGAGTAAAGACTTAAATACGTCGGGGAGAGTGAAGAAGATACCACCAGCTGTTCCACCGAAGAAGAAAGCTCAACCTCAAGTTCCTCACAGCGCAGTCGTGAGCACTTTGAGAGAGCCGTCCTTTTCCACGAAGATCTTGCCTCCAAACAACAATCTACCAACGTACTCTAACGCTCCTTCCAATGTTCGGCCAATACACAAAGATTATGCTAACGTCACTCCTTTGTCCCTACCAAGTCATCCTCTTCGTAATAACTTATCAATGCCAGCTAGATCTTACAATCCTACCTACAGCAATATAGCTCCATACCAGAATACAGATAGCATTCCACCCCCACCTCCGCCACCTCCCCCTTTACATCTTACTCCCCCTCCATTGCATCATGCACCCACTAAATATGATACTAATCAAAATACTGAAGAATACTTGCCTCCTCCATCACCAGTTAGCTCAAATTACAGTGAGTTGGTCAGAGCTACTGCAAACTTGAATTACAATCAGGAAAGGCCCTCCTATCCTGTTATATATCAAAATGAGTATCCAGAGTATGGGGTATCACAAGCTTCAACATATGAGTCGCTTTATGAACCAATTAATCCACATCCACATGGGAAGACAGCCCTTCAGTCTCCTAGTCAAAACTTCAAACAAACACCTAATAAATCGCCATTGCCAAAAGAAGAGGAAGTCGATGCATTGACTAATTTGCTTGTACAATCTATATCTGACAGTCAAGATTTGGATATATTCGGAATTTGTGTGAAATGTGACGAAAAAGTAGTTGTGGAAAGTTCAGGCTGCACAGCTATGGGCAACATGTATCACGTGAAATGCTTCTGCTGCTTTCGTTGCAATGAAAACTTGCAAGGCAAGCCATTTTATGCTGTGGAGGGACAGCCCTACTGTGAAGCAGATTACTTTGAAACACTAGAAAAATGCTCTGTTTGCGACAAGCCTATTCTAGACCGGATTTTGAGAGCCACAGGAAAACCATATCATCCGACTTGCTTCACTTGTGTTGTATGTGGAAAGAGCCTAGATGGAATACCATTTACAGTGGATGCAATGAATCAAATCCATTGTATTGAAGATTTTCACAAGAAATTTGCCCCTCGCTGCTGTGTTTGTGAGCTACCAATAATGCCTGAAGAGGGAGAAGAGGAAACTGTTAGAGTAGTTGCTTTGGATCGCAGTTTCCATGTAAGATGTTATCGATGTGAAGACTGTGGCCTCTTGCTGTCTTCAGAAGCCGAGGGTCGTGGATGCTATCCTCTTGATGATCACATTCTTTGCAAAAATTGCAATACTCATCGCATCCGTCTTTTGACTAATGTAATGACGACAGATTTGTAATTTTGTAATCCATATTCTAACCATTTAATTCTGGATATACATAAACAAATTTTATGTATCTAACAAACAAATATTTTGAATATACTAGTAATACTACTAATAGTAATATACTAGTAATACTACTATAGTAATAATACTTAGTGAACAATAAAATTCAAATTGTCATGCATTGTCACTGTATTTCGAAGGATAAATAGTGAAGCTAGTTATAAATTATAAGGTCTACAAGCATTTCAAAGTTCTCAAAACTTATATAAAACCTGACATTATTGTATTTTTTTTAACTTTTATTCATTTCTTTTGTATTTGTTCATTTTTGCTTCTTACCTAGGTAGTGCGTTAGGTTGATATTTTGTATATTGATTAGATTGTAATAA
This sequence comes from Phocides pigmalion okeechobee, assembly GCA_018251015.1. Lineage (NCBI taxonomy): Eukaryota > Metazoa > Arthropoda > Insecta > Lepidoptera > Hesperiidae > Phocides > Phocides pigmalion. The sequence continues at coordinate 10,785 of DWON01001709.1, forward strand.
TGAGATTTTTAATGCATTTACTTTGATTTTGCAAGAATTATTTTGCTCAATACACCTATTATGCAAGTAAAAATATTTAACAACTACTAATAGATTGCAAAGATTAAATTTAAAAGTAAAAAGTAATTTAAAAGTAAAAGTAAAAGTTCTAAGTAGTTCCTTTGATAAAATGAAGTGATTGATATTTTATGGATACTTTTTTTTTAAATAAAGTATGTAATAAACAAGGATAATTATAGTTAGGTGTTATAGCAGTGGTTTGATATATTTCAGATGTAATTTCATATATACCCGTGTGTATTAAATATATTAATTTATAATTAGGTAAATCAGCTCATGTATCTATATCTTCTATTTTTTGATATTGATTTAATTTGATGCCATTCCTAAAAGACTTCAGAATAATAATATTATTAATTGTGATTGAAGACTGAAACTGAAAAATTCAGCTATGTGCATTTAATATGCTTTTCAAAAAATCAATAACAATTCTAAATTATGTGATGTGATATAGTCCTAATATGGTAAGATAAGATATATTTATACATTTAATTTATTAATGCATTATGAATGCTATTTATATCATATAGAAGCAATATTTAGAACTAGTTTTATGCATACTGGAGGCAGCTTTATATCCTTGATATATTTTTGTATAATATAATAAATATTTTAAAATACTCTTTTGTTTTATTTATTTCAATACTTGTTTTTCCCATTTTACCATTCTATACCAACATTATTATCTTGTCTGTAGATATGTGCACTGTTAGTTATATCAGCGTGTCCAACCCACTACTACCCTGATGCCAGACATGGTTCCCCATCTTAGGTCACAGTGTGCCATGGTGTCCAAGTATGGATTGAGACATATATGAGAGATACAACTTCAATTCCTAGATAAGAAATGACGACGTGATGAGAAAACTCACTGAAATATCAAATATCGTTAAAGACGCCACGCTAGGTATTTTAATACAAGTAAGTTTTATGTTTAAAAAGATCAACAGTTTATATGAAACTACATGTAGAACGTGTAGGTTCACGGCTACGTTAGGAACCTATTTCACTATATATACTTGAAACTTCATTCCTATAAACACTTTCCTTGCGGCCTCCAACTTATGTCTAGACAAATATGACAATATGACGCAACGCTGACCCGATAATATATGAGCGCCACAATCAAAGTGTCTTTACATTAGTAGGTCTGTATGTTTTTGAGATAGGAATTAGAAATAAAATGAGATTTGAAAAACGTTTGATTTGTTGTATAAGTATGTATTTACAAAATAAAAAGCTACAAAAATATACAATACTGGCAGAAAATACAAAAATAAAGGCACTTACATCACAGATATCAGTTACTAACTACATAATACTAAGTAATAGGGATATACGAGATTCATAGGATTTTGTATGTATCATATTACTTTTATCACCTCTAAATTTAATATAAGCAGATAGAACTCTTTAGTACATAAATTTTAAAACATTTCCAATATCCTTTTATGACGTTAAGCAGTTAATGTATACCAATGCTTGAGTATTACAAACATATGTGTAATAATATGAATTTTAAGATATATTTTGTACTATAGCATTCAGGTCGGTACAAACATTTTATATTTTTGAGTAGAGTCCTTATTGAAATATTAAACAAGGTGGGAGGAACTTGACCTGGGGATATGTCGTATGCCAGTCTCTTGACCTAACTCGGATCGTTGGGGATGTAAGGAAATGTTACTGTTTACTTGGATACAACGTAAAGATATCTCGTTATTTTTTTCTGATAGTTACAAATAATAGACCACTGTCAAACGCGTTTCCTTAGACACAACGTCTTGATCTTTTTTTTCTGATAGTTACAAACAATAGAACACTATCAAAAGCCTATGCAACAGTCAACACTGTACAGACGCACGCTTATCACATTTGCAATCTGAAGTTACCGTTATTATTCACACATACGGCGTAATGTTAATGTTTATTTATGTAAAAAATGTACTTATCAAATCTGTAACTTTTAAAAATTATTGATCTGGCTGTTGTCTGATCACTTTACGGTGTTAGTAACTAAAAGATATGGTAAAAATTATGTACTAAATAGACAAAGTTGGTACATACGGTTTGCCAAACATACAAAATTTGTTTATATACATATATCTACAGTTCAAATTTATTGAAATCTTAGTACTTATACAAAATTTGATAACTATAGGAACTGGCAATAACGGTGAATATTAAAATCAATTTTAAGGGAAGCCAAATGCTGTAGAAAATAAATGAAATTATTCCTTAGAATAAAGATGTTATTGGTGCTCTGTTACCCAAATTTACCTGTGATTAGTGACGTTTGTAGTATTAAAATGACTACATTGACTACACTATCGAGATCGGTATTCATATGACTTTCATAGCACAAATCCATACCTAAATCACATGTAAATGTACGTAAGTACTTAAAGGAACTTATTTTGTATAAATATTGTACAACATATATATGTATTGACATAACATAAACATGTCACATTAATAGGCAAGGTATACCTCAAAAGGTAAATTAAATTATATTTGTTATATTAAACTTTATGTCTTAACTTGGTATTAAATTTTGGTGGACTTAACACTTGTTTCATAAATAAAGTTCTTTTCTCTTTAATTTCTTTAGAAGTCATATGGGGTACATCAACACTTGAATTGATTCTTTTTACATCATCGGAAGTTGCATTAAAATGCTTTGAGGAGAAAACTTTATTTGTTTTATTTTCACTGCCTTTGAATTGATTTTTCACATGTACTACATTTAGGTCAGATTCTTGAGATAAATTTCCAGAATCTTGATACAATATTTCTTCACTTGAATTCAACGAAGTTCTACCAGGTTCAAATCTCTCCCTCAAAATAGAAAATTTTCTTCTAGGTCGATTTCTTACTGCTTTTTTAATATTAGATATTTTAGATATAGAGGTATTTACTATGGGGAAAGATGTATCTTTTTCTATAAGTTGTTGCAATGAAGGTGCCTTCCTAAGTGAGAGCTCTTCAACGGAACCTACAGGTAACGAATTTTCAGATACCAGATGACGTAAAAAATCCACATTTGTATTACATAGGTCTTGCAAGCGATCTTCGGATTTATTACTTATTTTTTTGCTTTGAATTTTTGGATTAACTGATCTTTGACGGCGCGTTGTATTTTCGTTGTAATATGCACCATTATTTGAGCTTACGCGCGCTAATGTCGGTGTAATATTAAGTTCTTTTTTGACTGATTCAAATTTTGAACCGTGTGAAACATTTAAGATGTTTTCTTTTTCCGGCAAAGTTTCCATAATATTGCTAGAATCAAATTTTGAAGGCTCCTTCCAAAGAGCTTTTTTTAAATTAGTGTCTATACTGGGCGGTGTATGAAACTGTGGTGAATCAAATATATGCTCTCTTCTATGGTATAAGTTTCTAGGCGAATTGGTTACTGTTGCTTTACGAATTTCGTCTATAGTAGCAACCAAAGATCTTTCAGAGTTCAGTCGCTTTTTACTACAAGGGTCTATATCTCCAAGATCGTCTAATTCTTCTAATATAGGTTCTAAATGATTTGGATCTTTATTGGTGTCAACCACGCATGGCTTTGCTACAAATGTATCGTCACTAGAAGTACAAATGACTGTATTAGCATAATCTTCCGGGTTTCGATCGAACTTCACGAATACATTCGAATACGTATGTGGTTTTTTAGGAAATGGAGGTGCGGCGAGAATGGCATTTTTTAACTCTTGAGAAATACAACTGCTTATTTCAGAACTACCCGAAGTAAGTGTGTCACGGCTTCTATCCCTTACAACGCTACCGTCATGAAGCCAGTTTTCAATATCACAATAGCAATTCCACGACCGTAAACCCCAAGCTTCTCGGGCAATGTTTACAGCGCAAATGTTTTCGTAATCATGCACCGAAAGAATTTCCGTAGGAGTATCAATATCGCGTTGTTTGAGGTACAGTAAGTCACTGCTACTAATTCCATTTTTGCTTTTATCCTTTTTAGCATACATTTCCTTGAGAATGTCCAAAGCTATTTTCTGAATGTTTTCTATATCAGCGTCCTGATTTCCCACTTTTATGTTTTTTAAAGCACTTAAACAAAGTTTCTGTACAATGTTTTCATTAAAAGTATTTATGTCAGAGCTATTGATGTCGCTAAAACTTAAATCTAAATCCATGTCGATTGAATCAGATGAAGTCTTTTTATTGGAACCGTCAGTATCTTGGCTTATTTCTGAGCTGTGGTCATTTTTTATAGACTTAATGAAATTTGCATTCACAATATTACACACATTGAGATTTAGATTTGTCAAATCGTCCCGCAGTTCATCTGAGGAACAAATTCCTCGGCGCTTTTGTAAATTAAGTGTACTAGACGTTATTTCATCAATTGAACTTTCCAAGTTATCTATTGAAGCCAATTTTAGTGTAAGCTCCGTGGGCGAACACATTTTTTTCTTATTAATCTTTAAATTTAAAAGATTACTAGGATGGTCTCTGTTCATCATAACTGATTGAGGTGTGTTTTCAACAGTATAAAGTTCTATACTAGAGGTGTCCATGCTAATATTTCCAACGGGTGCGGACGTAAAAGTGGGAGTACCTGATCTAGCAATCCAATGATCAAGCAGAAATTTTTTATCAGCATTATCGTTTTCATTATGAGATGCTTGTTGAACTTCTGTTTGTTCTTTTATATTTAAGGATGCAGTAGGTTTTTCTTTATTATAACTCTTAAACGATCTAACGTGACTCAGTCCAGTGCTTTTATTTTCGCTTTTTTCTGATTTATTTGTTACTTTGTTGTTTAATTCAATATCCTCCTGAGCATATTTCCAAGGTATAGGACCTTTTGAATGAAAATATCTATAATACAATATCATCGCGATCATGCCTGCAAATATTATTATTTATTAGGTTGTACCAGAAGAAAACACATAGCTTTGTCGTGAACAAAAAACTGTTATAATAGGGCCATTACAATGATTTGAAACATACTTTGTCCCTTATAGCATCAAGAGCTCAGCGTGAATTAAATTGAATGACGTTCAAATACAATCGTTTGACCAAAATCATGTGGTTGCATCTACAAATACTAAAATAAGTAGTTAAATAAAATATTACCTGTGATGGTGCCAAGTATCACACACACAGTTGCAGCAATAGACCAAGATTTTCTTTGCTGTTCGGAATCAGAAATCAGTACGTACAAGAACAAGCTACCAAAATTCTGTGTCACCATTAACGTGTAGAACATCATAAGGCGGTAACGAGTATGTCCTTCACGAAGATTTATGTAACAGAAGCAATAGACAAATCCCATCACAGCATTGTATAAAGTCTCTTCTAATTTATTCGGACAAAAGTCTGTTTTTTGCATGACTATCCAAAATGTCATTGCACACCAATGTAGACCTAAAAATAAATTATATTAACTTAGTATAGAATTTGATATTCAGATAAATTTATATATGTACTGAATCACCTAGAGATTTAATGATAATGGGGAATTATTGAATACAACTACCCAAAAAAAGGCCAGAAATCATGTTAATCATAAGCAAACCCATCAAAAACAAAGTCAAGTTATTATAAATTATAGCAGTATTATCTGCCACAGAGCAGTTTTTGGGGTTCTGTTAGAGAGGTGCGGTTACCATGTACATCTATAAGTGAGGCAACCATCTTAGTCTTCAGGAGTGGCAACACAACGTTAGTTTCGTTAGAGGTTGGACGTAGATTTGTATAGGCTGCAGAGGCCATCTAACATAATATGGCTAGCTTGCTAGAACATTTAACTTTTAGCCGAACAGAGATTCCCTATTAAGAAATACCTAGCACACCAAACTGGCTTAAAGTGTCTTAGTAGAAATGATCTAACTAGTATCATACCAGAATAAAAAAAATGAATGGTAATTATAATGTAACTTACCTAATGGCACAAAAGTCCATACTCCGAAAATTATAGCAAACAGCAAGATGCCGGAGATTCTGCCAATCAACATGCCAAAGTGCCATATTATTTTGAGTAAAAAAGAATTCCACTGAAATGGTTCAGAGGAGAATGTAATACTGTAAATATATGTCACACAACCCCATATCACAGATGCAATTGATGCTGCCAGAGCAAATACTGGAAATAAGTTACAAAAAAGATGCATTAATATAAAGTCTCGAGGTTTAAAATTAACCCAAGTGTAGAAATAAGTTCATATTTTTTTAATGCACATTTGAATGTCTGTTTTTTTAGGTATGAAATGTAAAAGATATGTAAATGGTATCATGCATTTTAATGTAATATGCCATTATATTCATATAATTAAAGATTATTTTTTAATAATACAGTATCTGCAAATGCAAAATTTAAGAAAGAAAGATAAACAAAATTTTAAGTTTAAGTTAGTAAATAGTAATAGTTTGTGGCGACTTTCCGCAACTCGACGAGAGATGGCGCCACGCGATCCTGAATCACGCTAATGAAGTTTTCTAAAGCATCTAAAGCACGGCCGCTCCCCAGGCACGAGAACCCGCCTGGAGGGAGATCTCCTTTTGCCACAAGTTTATTAGAAAAAAATACTATTTATTATGCTACTATTTTCAACTACAGATGTGTTTATTTATAAATTAAGTGTTTTTCCAGTTGGGTTTTAGCAGCACTTTTATTTAATTTGAATTGGTTTTCTTTGTTCATAACTGTAGTGGAACTACAATAGACCTATTTAAATTAAAAAGTTAAATATTTCAACTTAGGACTTCTGCAGATACTCTCCAAATTTCTAAAATTGAGAAAATAAACATGGCTCGGGTTAAAGCTACTTACAGAAAAAAAATGTAATATAAACTTACCTTTTGTATAATAGTTTTCATTTAAAATGATAATAGCATATGTCTGCAAGATCATTTGTGGTATAGTCCCAGTAAATATATACAAGAAATGCAACAAACTTAAATCATTTCTCTGACATATTAATTTCTGTGTTTTTATTGATTCCAAGTTCTTGCAAGCAAAAACTTTATGCAAGAATATTACATATCTAAAAAAAGTAAATTTCTTAGTTATTATTTAGCATTAGGGGTTGGATTACTGCCCTTTTTCTATATTTAATTCTGGAAGACAACTAATAATATGTTCTACACAATGTAGCTGTTGTTAAGAGCCTTGATTAAACACGAATGAATTAGATCTCAGTAAGAGATTTGCATGATACGTGAATATAGTTAGCCAGAAGACCTTAATGGCATTTAATACACACCTCAATATACTTTTCAGAATAGTACAGAGAACTCTCCCTTATACCTAGGGGTTTTTGCCCAAAGCTTTATACATGTGACAAAATCATACAATTTATGTTAAAAATGCATACCTTTCTAGTAATCCAGCAAGAAATCCATGTGTAATCCAATGTCGGATTTTTGACTTGTGGTCAATGAGAAACCATCGCATAGAAAAAATATTTATTAATATATTAGGAGACAGTATAAAGGTGATGGTAGCAAGTGCCCAATACATATACCCATTTTTGCAATACTCTGCAAAAACTAAAATATCTGAAAAGAAATATGATTTTTTGTTTTTGTGTTTTGGATATGAATTTTGTTTTGTTGATACATTACTGGCTTTTTATTTTATATGTAATGGAAAACATCCTTCGAAATATTGTGTAATATGTTTCTTAACATGATGTGTACATAATAAGATCTTTATAGTTTATTAATATTTTACATTAACAAATAAAACTGAAAATTTTTGAATAACCCTTTGTTGATTTATGTAAAAGGTTCATGCGATATTAATAAATAATAATTACTATTATTAGAAATTAATAATTGGCAGAAGCTGTGGTAAAAGGCAGACTATTAACCTATGATTATTTTATTTTACAACATAGTATTTTTACTTTCATGACTCAGAAATAATTAAAACAAACACGTTGTTTACAAATTACTCTGTAAGTTTCTATTCGTATTTCGTATCGGTAAGATTACTAAAATTTACATTTTACGTACCAGTTGTCAAATCGGCAAGAATTGTAACTAACGATATAAAGACGCTCAACACATTGAACACACAATAGGTTTCATCCTGGTTACTCGCAGTCTTTCTGTCTGTAGGATTACCGAGCACACAAGCCTCGGCCATTCTATAAATGCATGCGCATATTGAGTTAAACCTCCCTTGTTTCCTTGATATTTTGCACCAGCATTTACTACTTGAAGTCTACATATACGTTAAAACATTTTATATCACTCTTAAGTCAATATAATATAAATATCATTTAAAAACTAACTTTAAAAACAATCAATTCAACGGCGGCGCAGACGCAAGACAGGTCGCTGCACTCGAGAATATAAACTAGGGTTGCCATGCTATCACAGATGGGTTTGATTAATATCCAAAATGTTATTATTTTAAATAGTATATATTGTGTGCCTGCAATAGTTTAAAAGCTACTGGATTAACACCTGAGTAAACGTGTGACTGCGCATAGTGAGTCCCTTATAGGTATTTAAAATTTCTCAAGTTGGGGTACCTACTATATACTGTATTTTTTATGGGCCGGGGCTCAAAACAGAAAATACAGAATATACCTAAAAGCCGGAATTCTACTAGTTAATATTTACATAACATGACATTAATGACACAAAAATATATATTTAACTTAAATTTCATGTCACCTATGTATGTATGATTAGTATTGTCACATTTTATTAAATCTTATTTTAATTTTTTTATTTATTTTATCTGTGAATTTTGTATGACGTTTGTATTGTACGTTTGTTTTATTTTGTTTTAAACGGAATTGATTTGACAATAATTTATTGATTTCACCGAAAAGAGTTGATTCTAACTTGTGTTAATTTAATGGTTTTCGATTAATTCGATTAATTTGGATTGACTTTTAAAGTTTTCATATTCCTCATAAATTAAGAGACATCGAGGTTTTGTTAAGTCTAACATAAACTAATATATACTTACTTTTACCATGATACACGATGCATTGTTAATATTGTGGGACTGTTCCGATGTTAAAGAACCTCAGGTAAGTTGAGTTATACTCTTGTTAATATATTCTCCATGCAAGGCCTGGTGTCGTACTTTTATGGTTATTTACAGCATAAGTTTTCCGGACTCATATTGATGTATCGGTTCTGGTTTGGACAAGTAGTAATTAAGAACTTAAGTAACAGATGTAAAATATATATCTACAACCATATTTGTATTAGACTGCAGCGCGCATGCTTTGAAATTAAAATTAGGTTTTTTTTTTAAATTACCATTTTGTATACATAGTCCTTAAATAAAAATAAATATTTGGTAAATTTTAGTTAGATCCACTCTCATATGCAAACCAAGGTGATGGGGAAATTTACAACAGAATATATGCTATTGCAAAGGACCACCATGCTATACAGAAATTTGTTGGGATTACAACATTTCATACAAGAAAATTTAATTCAGGTATCTAATTTTTACTTAATTTTATATAGAGCCTTTGTTGAGTGGGCTTTTTCATTCATCAGTTTGTTCTGATATTGAGAAATAGTCAGCAGTTTGGCTAAATCTCAATTATTTCTTATATTAACACTTTCCCTGCGGCTACAACACTGCTGTGTAATTCTGGGTGCGATGCACTTGCAACTTCTACACACCTGTGTTGTACGAACAAATTTGTATGGATTACTGGCAAACAAAAGTGCTGTGTTTACTTCAGCTCTGGGGATGGACATTACATCTGTGTATTTGTAAATGATACACAGATGGTAAAAAATACAATATTTCAGTAATTTGTCGACATATCTTCAGTCTCATCAAAAAAGCTCCCGTTTAAGGCCGCCTCCCGCAATACTGACCTGATCATATATATCCACACTGCAGTCAAAGTGTTAAGAATTAAAATTAAAGAAATGGTTATTTCCTGACTATTACATAAAAGATTACCATTTTTTTATATGTTTGTGTTTCGGACATTGCCTGTAACTGTGGTCTGCCATCTGAACTGTTATTTTACGGGCAAAACTTACTTTCTAGGGAAGGTACTTATCTAAAACTTTAAACAAACACATTTATATGTATTTATGATATTACAGCATCAGGACTAAGAACATATGGATTGTACGGCCAAGCTCTCAGTGAAGGTCTTTCTGAGGTATTACAATCCTACAAGAAGACATTAGTAGAAGTTGAAAGTCTCGTAATTGGTAACCAGAATTATACTCTCTCATTTGTATATAGCTATGTTGAGAAGTACCAGGGACTGTTCAATATACTGAATAGAGTTATAGCTACTATTAAGGAGAGAAGACTTACTGGTTGTCAAATTCTCAGTCTTATTCATCAGTATATATTGAGTGGAAATGAAATGGCGCATGAAGCAGTTTTGAAGTAAGTTTATTGTAACAATAATTGTTGTTCAACTTTATACTGTATAATACTCTTTACTATATACTAGGTACTCCGATTATGATCATTCACAATCACGGGAGCAATACCCCACCACCACTGAGACTACAAGCCATGCATCTTATTCGAAATATTGGCAATTAAAATTCATAAATTGTTAATTGTGAGTACCTGGATTTGGAGTGCTTGCAGGCTTTTAAATATGTGTATAAGAGGCTACTACAGCGCATGATTATATGTTTTTGTAATATTTTATGTCTTACTTATATATAAATGAAATCTAGTAGGGAATATGTTGGAATTTCTAGACCTTTTGTATAATATTTTTTAAAGGAAATATGACATCATTATTCAGAAACAATTAGCTTGATTTAGTTCTTATTTTATTGTAGATTTTTGAATATCTTTACACCAAATGTTTAATAATGTAAATTAGTATAGAAATCAAATAAGTAATTAAAAAAAATTTACCTTATATCATTTTAAACATAAATTTTGATACACATACATTGATTTCTTGCAGAATATTTTCATGTATCAACCTGGTGTTTATAAATCAACTATGCACTTGGTTGTTGTATGGAGAATTAAAAGATCCTTATGAGGAGTTCTTTATAGTGAAAGCAAAGAAGACGGATACCTCTGACACTTTTATATCAACACCTTCAACTGGAAATACTTGTGACAAGTCACTAGTTTCAACTGTAAGTTAAAAATCTCTTTGTTATTTTCACAATGTTATTTTAAGATGCTCATCTATATCAACCAAGTACTGTCCCTCACTGGATTAGATGAGTCCACATCATTAGCTGAGTGAATATTAGTGAGGCTCCAATCATCTTCAAGAACTACATGAAGCAATCTTAGCCATTCTGGTTGCTTCATTTTTTTTACATTGGAAAAGTAGCAAACAAGTGAGTAGGCCATCTGGTGATGTGAGCTCTACAACCCATGGACATCAATTTTCAACTTCAAAAAAGACTAAAGGGTCAGGCCTTGTGCATGAATGCATTACTACTTGAGAGCTGAAAGTTCCCTCACGTTCAAGTGTAGCCAGCAGATACACTTCCCAAAATTAATGACAATAACTATGTTTTTCTCCTTAGTTAAAGAATTTCTCATTTACTTTCTAACAAAAATCCCAATGCCATACCCTTTGAGAGGCTCAATCCTTACCACTGTGCTGTGGCTGTTAATTTTATGTTTTATGATCCTCTTATGTTATGCTTGGATGTCATTTATAAATAACTATCATGTTTAGTGTTTCCTTTAAACCACTTTTTTTTTCATATATTTTTACCCCAAATTTTAGAAGCAAATAATAATTATTATATCATTAATAGCCACTGATTGGTGAATACTTGTATTATTTATATCTTTATATCTTTTGTTTCAGTTACAACATACTCCATTGGATTGTGGATATCATTTGAATCCAAATATGATACCATACTTCATTCCACTCTCCCTTGCACAAGAGATACTATTCATTGGAAAAACTGTTATATTATTTGGATTTGATCCAAAGAAACTTAAGAAGACGAATTGCTTTACTATAAGTAGACCTTTGTTGTCTTTGCAGAAGATTGATAATGATTCTAGACCGTAAGTTAGATTTTTATATATGAGACTGTATAACAAGGGATTAATCTGTACTTCAAATTGTTTAGGCTATTGAACCCGTGATTACTGAGACTTAAAATTCTAGATGGTAGCAGGAAAATTTATGATTATTTTCTATTGTATTCATTTTAGTAATTTTTTTTAAGTTTTTTTTTTTTTATTATAGTCACTATTTACACCTTAGTAATTGTCGAAATAGTTTACAATAAATGTATTTTACTGCCTAGCAATAGACTAAAATTTTTCAGTAACTTAAGTAAATGTATTTGTAGATTTACTATTTGGGAAGAGAAGGAGTCAGAATTTCATGACAAGTTACAGAATCTCAAGAAACCAGAAGTTTTTGAAGTTTGCAATTTGAGAACTGTTGTGCGGGAGATTAAGGAGTGTGTAACTAAGGTGATATGTAGATATTTAAAAAAATATTTGTTAGGGAATTGTTATT
>DWON01001710.1:0-23294 GCA_018251015.1 Phocides pigmalion okeechobee
GCTGTGACGTTAGCTTGACGTTTTATGCATTTTTTGACAAAATACTTTTTACAACAAATGATATATAACATAATAAAAATTATATTTATATAATTATTAATATTTTGATAATATAAAACTTTATTATTTTGATATGATAATATGATGATTTCTGACACTGGCCATAGAGAAGAGAGAAATTAAGAAAACAAAAGGGTAAAAAGGGCGGGAGTTGATAAAACAATGGCGGTTCATAAAACTAAATCTAAGATTAAGGTGATCTTGTGAAGGATAGTTGATCTATTGTTTCATAAGTAGATCAAATTTGGACAAAGAATCTATATACGTAGGTATATTTATTATGAAATATAAAATATTGTAATTTTTATTAATTGATTGTTTACACGGACACTTTCCTTTTATTTTACACGTTATAAGTATGTTGGAATTTGTTATTAACGCTTGTCTGTGCGAAATACGTCTGTTAGATTTTATTACACAACATATTGCTTGCTAATTTCTATCAAATACAACTTATCTGGAAGAGCGAAGACAATATGAAGAAAATCTGGAGTACCGCCGAAAATCTTGGAGAGCTATTTTCCTACTTTCCTAAGTATTTTCCTTTTGCTGTATTTTTTTACTCCCCTACTTTTTCTTTCTTTTTCTATCTTCATTATCACTAACTACACAGATCACTACTAATTGCAATAATGCTTGCTTGAAAGGTTCACTAATTTAGTGTAAGTATAGCTTCAGAGAGCATATTGTAGACACCCATAGGTTTCATTTCAATAGAACACGTAAACATTACAACCCACACGCTTAATACATTGTGAAAACTCGTGTCCAAGGTTCTCTCTTTAAGCGGCTTACGTCCTGTTTAATATTATTATTTTGATACTTGTCTGAGTACAATGAAAATTTTAATCTTCTTACATTTGTGATAAAAGACAGCTTTAAATTAAATTTATGCAAGCAATTTTCAATCCTGTGGCATTAAATTACGTTATGTTTTCGAATGTTCCCAATCTAAAATCTACAGGTGTTGTTTAAGACCTTTGCAAAATTACTACGGTCGCTTGAACAATAAAAGACATTGTCACAATTCTACGTAATTGGTGAACAATTTATTTTAATAGACTCGACACGCAAACTTTTGTTGCCTTGCCACGTCGAATCAAATCCACAGTTCACGCCTAAAATTTTCAAGCTCACTTTTATACGATACAAAATTTGCTTTCCTAAAATTATATCTTCCATTTTATTTTCATGTTATGCCTTCTTTATATATACCTTTAGTTTGATTTCATGTATTAATGGGCGGTACCTACATAATCATAATTATATCGAGTCTGAACATTGCATTGTGAATTATATATTTACACTATTTTAAATTCATATCAACGACAGCCAGATGACAGAAAATACTACCAAACGTCACTTTTAATTACAATATGCATGATTTGATTTAGTTCAGGAAATCACTGCAATTTGTTAAAAAAACAAACTTACTTAAATTAACTAATTTAATATGTTTTTTATGAAATTTTCATAGTATCTCATAAGTAATCATTTATCACAAGGAACCATATATTTCATTTTCAAACGATTTTCTTTTAACTTTTTACAGAAATATTCTAAGATACTAGTAGAAGTAATAAAACTATATTTAAGTGTTTGTATTTGACTTATTACACCATAAAATAAATAAAATAAAATATTTTAAACATTTATTTGATATTTATTTGAAATCGATAGTCATGCTGATATAGCATTAAACGATTAAAAATAATTATAATTTTAAAATCTAATTTCTAAGGAATTCTATTAATTTTTTTATTCCACAAATTTATATGTTTCCTCGTCGATAAAGACAGGGATTAAAGATTAAAGACAGGGATTGTCTTCAGGACTTGATAGTTATAGCCTTACGCATCATCTCTGAAATCGAGTCATCCTAAACCGCATCTAACTTATCATCACCTTGCGTTGCTAAGAAACAAATGGTTAATATCGGTATATATATAAAAGTCTGTGCTTTTTATGCATCTGCCGATAGTCATGGGAATCACCAACAGAAGTGAAAACTTAAAAGAAATAAAATAAATTGATAAAAAGTGATATTAATTTTTAAGTTAAGTCTGTCAAATATATTTATTTCATGTTATGAATTTAATTTATAAATATTACTCAGATTTTAACTTTAACATTGGTTAATGTAAATTTACTCATAGATACTTCATAATGTTGCAATCACATTATGGTCGCCCTAAAATGTCGGTAACGCGAGGTATAAGATTTTCCAAAAAATCTGTCAAAGCGCCTAAGTAATTTCCACCTCAAAAATATTGAAAGAATATAGAACTTCAAAAATATAGAATTTTGAAAATGTAAATAAGTAATAAAATACTGTTTCAATGTATAAACTACATGATTATGAAAACACTGATCGTGACATTCCAAGGGATTAGAACTTTATATTATAACTACATATAACTATCGTGTTTTAGTAAAAAGGTTGTGGTGAAACGGATTAAATTTTTCAACATTTATTTTGGTGGGAGAGTAGCAAACGAGCACACAGGCTAATTTATGTTAAGGAAACCCTGCTGTCCATAGACATCTACATACAGTCTTAAATAGGACTGAACATAACTACGTTGCTATTGCTGAGAAATAGGTAGAGAGGGATAGTCGCGGAGGTACAAACGCCTCATCATCCGCCATGAAGCAACTCTTTTGTTTCGGTTGGGGAGATGCGAACGCCGGCTACACTTTGAAGCAAGGCGGCTATCTTAGTCCGCAGGAGTAGTAACGTATCTACGTTCGAGCTCAGAAAGGATTTTACTCATACTTGTGGTTGTATGTGGATTTCTATGGGTTGTGACTACTAAAGATTGACTCACACATACTCACCTTAAACATACCAGTCACCGTAGCATATGAAAATTTGAAATACCCACTAAAAGACGTGCCATTGCGTGGCCGGCTTTGAATGGGAGCGCTCTTCGGGCCATATGAACCCAATGTCATAGCGTACAGAGAATACGTCAGGAGGAAATTCATTCCACATCTTGTGACATCTTGACTTCATTTGCAATGCATGCGTAACTTCAAACAGCTGTATCATACGAAGTTGGTTACAGATGGTACGCAACCATTTAAGATCAGACGTGCTTGTTAACTACTTCCATTTCATTATAAAGGTTTAATTTTTAAATAGAGGCAAAGTACAGATTATCATTAAAGTTGCGTAAAAGCTTGTAGTATTTAATATAATACGGACTGCAACACTAATATCTCCATAGTCTAGTTTTATTGTATATAGTTTTATAATCATAAAACCACAATATTTATAAGCCTTCATTCCCCCGTACATAAGAACTGCCATCTACTAACATATAAACATTCGCAATAATATCATGTACCGTAATTTATTTATCATTACTTATTTCCATAAATATTTTTATGTAAAACATAGCCATATATTATTAAATTTAATTATTTTACTTGATCATAAATATTTAAGATTTGGTCCATCCAATACGAATATTTCAAATAGTAATTATTTTTAAAGTAGATTAAGTACATAAATATTATAGTAATACAATTTATAATGTATGAAATGATAACAGAGGTTTAAATATGAAATCAGAATCAAGTTGAAGTATTGATGAAGGACGATGACGTTGTACGAACCGCCTGACTCGGCGGTCACGGCTCCGGGTTCGAACTCCGACCAAGCAGACAATTACTCAATCAACTTAGATTTACATTCTGGTTCTGCATTCTTTTTTAAGTCTGGGCCACGTAACTTTAAGATGTATTGATCGGGAGAAGACTATATGACTAATGCAATTTGGTTCTGGATTCGATTCTCGGTCGGAGTCATATCTATATAATAAATTTAAACGGTTGTTAGGTCAGGGTGCTCATAGGACACAAGAAATGGAACCTTAATGTGGGAGTATCTAAGAAGAAAATATTATTATGACTTTTATGATATCGAAATAATTTAATTTGGTGTAAAGTATTTTTAGTAGACACCTAAAAGGTTTTTATACCTATAGTAACATGATTGATTTAAGTCTTTGTTATCATTGCATCGTGGTTTTAAATTGCTTTTATTATACTTTAGTCTTAGGTATATACAGTCGAGAGCTCAACATTATTTATTAAAGGTGTTCAAAATTCTAGTACTTTAATTTAGTAAATACAATTGCTAGATTATATTACTCGTCTGTAAATACCATAGTATGCTCAGCAATAGCATTCTAACGCTTCACATTATCTAATCTGCCGCGCCTAATAACATAAAGGGTTCTTGCCATGACAAAGGCGTACAGATTTTATAATAAAAGCTTTATCCATAAGCTCTAAGAACACTACTAATGTTTATAAGAATTACGCTTGAATTTAGTTAAAACCTTTTTCGTTGTTACACATAATATAATAAAAAAATCCGGACTATATAAAATAGTCTCACGACACGTGAGATAGGAAATATAAATGAAAAATTAATGAGTGTAATATTTTGTTACTCCATAAATAAGAGAAGTCTGCAGTATTACTACAATTTAAGTACTACAAAGTAATACTGTTCATATACTGAAAAAGACAACTCTTCCCGTATATTTAGTAGATGACGGCAAAGGGATTAAATTCTATATATGAATGGATCCGTTTTTCTGGGAAGTGAAGTGAAATATGAACAACTAATCAAGATGATTAAAAAAATTCTCCCCGTTTAATGGGATTTTTTTCCAATAATCAATTACGGAGTATGTTGAAAGTGAGGAAACATTGAAGTCAATTGCAATTAATTTGAATGCTAATAAGGGTTTTGACTAAATGCAAGTTTAAGTTTAAGGGCATTTTACTGAAAACTAAATGAAAACTTACATTGTTGATTAATTTGTTTTTTTTTCTTTATAGCACCCGTTGTACCCCCCTCGTAAAGGGGGTACTAGAATAATCAGAAATGACACTATTATCGAAATTACGGTACGTGATACGATTTAGAATATTTTTATTAACTATGTATTTGCTAACATACCTCATGATAAACCAGTGTCAGATAAAGTAACTAAATGTACTTCTAATGCAAATATTTGGGTTCCATTGCGAAAGGTTAATTTATTGTTGTTTGTCAAATACGCGATGAGGGTAGAAATCTTGAACATCTCTTCATGCCGCAGAGCAGCAACTACTGTGTTCTGATTTGAAGGGTAACACTTATTTGATTCATAACAGCCGCGTGGTACAGAGACCTACCCATCGGTCTGATACGCATGGTGCCGAAATCGATTTCCGCCTAAGCAGACATCTAAAGGATGAATTTAAATTCCTGCCCTAGGTGTGTTCATGTACTCGTCTTTCTATGTGTTTTATATAGTATAGTAAATCTTTTCTAAGTGTTCTAACTTAAATAGAAGCATTCAATAGAAATTAACATATGCAGGTGTACCAAATACTATAGATATATTTTTATTTTATTCAGGTAGCTCAACTTAAATTGGTCTACATTAAATATTTGTTTTGTTACACAACACACGACGCAGACTAAATATTGTTCCACAGCTGGTTAATAAATTTATTAGCATCAAAAATTGTGAGCATTAGAAGTTGATTTGGTTACTCAGTCTTTAACGTACATCTAACCCTAAGTATGCATCGTAGTACGTTAAGGTAATATAAGAGACTGAAAAATCGATATTTTTCTTATATTAATAGAAGTTTAAACCATGACATTTGAATGTAAATACATGAGCGTTAAAACGAATATAACCATATTTTATTGTATGTTTGTAATGATCGATAAATTAGTACATGATTAACTGTTCGAACAGCTCGAGAATCTAAAACAAATATCAATGCATTTGTATTAATTTTCTTTTTTCTTCCAGAACGCACCTCCAGTAATCACATACGATTTTGAAAGCCAGATGATTTGCGCCGAACAATGCTGCTACTTCACACCGTAACATATCTCCTAGCGGTCGCTGCGCACCCTCCTGGGGACGCTGCAAATCGGTGACTACCGTTTCAACGTGATGTCATCGGTGTGCTTCGTGTTATTGGTGCTGAACATCCGCAGCGGCACTTACAAACTCAAGTGGTTCCTCATAACCATCATCATGTTGATACGATTCGAATGGTGGTGAAATAATAACGGGATGTAATTTTAACGATACTGTAGCATTGTTCGCATATACGTAGTGCATGAATTAGATAAAGAATATCGAGAACCCATAATGAGATCCATCTTGTTGCAATATTCTGTGTTTATAACGAATAATTACTAAAATGGGCGTATTGTGTGTTATTGTCTATAAATGTAACACTCGATTTACGCCCGAATACCCTTTGTAGTTTCGAAGTCTCCAAAGATGTTAAAAGATCACCACAGAATACGTGTATATTTGAATATTTCTTTTCTTTAATACCGAAGTTCGATTCATATCGAGCCGATTTGAATAATTCGTTTATCTTCAAATTTGGTTTAAAATTATATTATGACATAAAATAATGCGAAACTCAGTCGTTTTCCACAGTAACCATATACTTGAATTACTTGAGGCTTAATCAACTAAAAGAGTATTACCATAATATTTATAAATTTTCTTTATAGAAAATACTGGTTATTGGTCCCGACATCTGTTAGCTAACTGCAAAGGACCCAGTCATATCTTTTGCAATGAATTCTTTTTCATGCACTACGCTTTGATTCGCTTCTATATAATATCATAGTGTTATCGTTAAAGTCGTTAGTGTAGGGAAGTAACTTAGTATGGAATTGTTAAGGTATCAACATACAAATGTACTAATTTGGAGCAACATCTCCCCTACACAGCATGAGCATCAACCCGTTACTGGCATGACGTCACTTCTCGGGCTTTCAATCGGATAATACTTGGAGAGTAGGCTAGTTGTCGAGATACCTTTGAAATTATTCCTGTTTACTATTCAATAACATTGTACTCAAGTAGCATACGGTTTGGTGTATATCCCAAACTATTTAATCATATTATAATATTATAAACGCTGTTTAAATCATAGAATTGTAGATGAAATTGATGTAGTGATAGACGGATATACGTTATCCAATGTAATCGAATTCAAATTGATTCTTAGATGGTAGATTGAACCATTTATCTTATTAATATAATAATTAGTATAGCTGTTACGTCGTAGAAGGTTTATCAAGTAATGTTTAGCTTCACTTAAAATATAGTTAGATCATGTTCTACTTAAAATACATTTTAAAGTCCTTACAATGTTAATCGCAATAAAAAAATACAAAAAATAATGGACTTTTAATAACAGGCTTTAAAGTAATACAAATAACAACTTATATGATGCAATTAACGACATTGCGGGAAATAGGTTTATTTAATTATTAAAACAGTACCTATCACATTTATAGTAATATTTGATTGAAATTGAAGAATAAAAAAAAATACAAATCAGTGCGAATTTGTGGAATGAAAATTAATAGAGTAAGATATTTAAAAAAACATTCCACCACGATATAAGCCTAAAGTCACATGCAAAATCACCATTTTGAATCCTAATTATATCGATCCTCACCGTAACAATTACGGTGCGTAATTGTACTGCAAAAATATCAGGCTATCGTTTACTATAATTAAAAGGCAGGAAATATTTATTTTGGTGACCCAAATAGTATTAGGCAGGAAAGAGGAAATATCTGCATCTCGTATGAGATTAAGGTGTACGGGGAGGCTCGTGTAAATGGCTGGAGCCTACCAATAGTGGCGGGGCGGAGCCACTATCCTCTTTCCTGCCTTTACTTTTATAAGCTTTTGAATTTTACACCTTTATAACAAAATTTTGTATTAAAGGCCAGGAAAGAAGATTAAGAAATGAGGAACATGAAAAATGTAATTAATTTACATTTAATTTTTCAGAAAGCATACTAATGATGTGGTTAAATATATTTTTAAAAAGTTCTTGTGACTTAATTTTCGTTAGTATTGCAAGAGAGACAATTCTTCTATGCACGTGTATTTCACGGATCACATAAGATTATAGCTACACAACTCTTATGAAAGTTGGAGTTGGTAGTCGACACTCTTTTAGTTTCAATATCAAAATGCTGTCATTTTTTCTGTTCCTCAGACAAATAGACAATATTTAATCCCAAATATTCGGCCATCCAGCATCTCTAAATTTAATAATCTTGCATATGATTTAAAGTGAAATCTTCAATGGGACATGATAAGTATTTTTTTTTTAATATCCAGACAATTAGCCGTAAGAAACATAAACATAAAAAATAGATTTTTAACTATTAACTAAACATTTAATAAATTCCGTTCCATTGAACATAAAAAATCTGCGAAGTTTGACGAAACAATCAGGCGTTCAGAACAGAAGCTGGCAGTAAACTATGTGTGCTTTGGACTACAAAGGGTTAAATGCCAGCTTTGTTCTCATCAATCAAGTAGTGTGAAATGCTTTGAGGGTGTTTTGAGTGTTTTGCTCCTATTGAATGCGCTGGACGTATTTTAAAAGGTGTAACAAAACAGTTAAATAACATTTCAAATATATTAGTTTCTCCACTTAGCTCAGCATCAGGAACGGTCATGAATTGGATGGGTTACCAATAGTGAAAAATAAATGATGCGCGCTTTCATGCTTTGGAAAAGTCGTTACTTTTCTGGAGGTTTTAGAAAACACCCGACAGTAATTGACTCATATGTATACCAATATAAATTAGAACAAAATTGAATATAATGTTACGATAGAATTTATTACGAAAGCAATGTTACATGTTATGATGAAGTTCATATAATATTTCGATGATAATACAAATAAAATCAAAACATCTGACAAACAGCAACTGAGACTGAGCTTTGTTTGAAAATTTAATACAAAACAAGTTAAAGTTACCGGCAAAAATGTTTCATAAAGAAATAATTCTGTTAGAAAGTCAATAGCAAAAAAACTGAACAAAGGACAGAAGGTAAAGAATAATGGAATAAAAATTTTTAAATCTGTCCTTGATAAATAAACATTACACAGTATAACTTTAGAAACATAGTTTAGGTGAGCACACGAGACAGGTAATCGTGTGTATCAGAATCTATCCACTGTCCAACGATAACGCTGTGTGGTGCCGGTTGCGAATAGCACCACTCCCTCTTCCCGTGGATGTCGTAGAAGGCGACTAAGGGATTAAGTGCAGATGGACTGCAGGCTGTTACTATCTTGGCATCCATCTACTTTTGTCACCAACTTATATAGACCAAAACGTGGTTCAACATAGCCTTCATTTTGAAGAATTATTTTATAACCCTGCATTCATCGACAAATTTCAAAAACCTAATAGATTGGAATAATATATGTAGGAAAATTAATTGATAGTAAATTTCATTATCTGTCTGGAAATTAACTGGAAACAGACTTAAAATTTCTAATCCAAAGTTCGTTAGAAGGATGAAGTTCGATAGGACAATTAAGGCATTTCAGTTTAATGCTAAGAAATAGTGCTGACCTCTCCAGTATAATCTTAAGTGTCGTCGTTATAGCCTGTTTTAAGAACTTAATATAAAGTTACAATTTTAGAGTTTTCTATTTAAATATTTAAAAAAATGTTTCTACAAAAGCAGACAATATTGCAATTGGCGTTAGCGTTGCTAATTTTTAAACAGTAAATTTAACCACTCTTTAAGTAACAACCCTACAATGATTAATTGAATGTTTTTGACAAAATCTGATATGTGATGCTTTATTTCAATATTTAAAAATGTTGCATGCATTATGAAATCCATAAAAGTTGTTCAAAATTATTTTTTCTGGGCAAACTTTGGGGGTCTATTATTATAAATATTACGACTTAAAAAGTGATAATTGATTTCAGACAGTCTTTAAATGTATGACCCTTTACGACAATTGAAACTGATTAAACTGGGTTATCAGGTAGTAACTATATCCACAAATTCGCACTGCAAATTCTTTATGTTAAGCATATTAACGATAAACGAATTTTAGCTTTATCATTTATTACCAAACGTGATATGAAATATTTTTTGTAAGAATTTGTTTTATACTTTTACCCATTTAAATTCATATATTAATATCGAACAAACTTACACAGACACACTTGAATTAGAAAAGAATATAGATTTACAATAGCACAGACAAAAAAAACACAAAAAGAAACTAATCCTGTCTACATAACATAATAATTTCTAAATTTGTTATAATTTGTATTACTAGCTATGAAAGATCGTATATAATATATGAAAGTTAATAGTTTGTTAAAAATATTTGATTAACGATCAATTGAAGGCAATTTCTTGTTATCATAGCAAAGTTATTATATATTAGTAGATAAGTCGAAATAATTACAAAAATTAGAAAAACTAAATTTACCCTGTCATTTTTGTAGAATGGTCTTCACATCGTTCATTCACACTTTTAACTCTGTGTGTTTTTCTATAACTTAGATAAAAGTTAAAAGAAGTTATTCTTCTTTGGCGTTATTTTTAACATATTTTTATGCGTTCAAACAAATTTTACTTGTTAAAACGATAAATAGACTGAACTACACAATACTGATAATAAATTATGTTATTAAAAACGTCAAACGGTTAAAATACGCCAAAAGGAGTATAATTTCAATGCCATGTTAGAAATATTTCCAAACTTGGAATTCTTGGCAGAATTATTGTGCCATTCATATGTCATAAATCTTGGAGTGCGAGTGAAAAATTGTGAAATTAAAATGATGTACTTTTGTCAAACTAATTGTTACATACTGATGAGTTGTGAACTATGTATTGTATTCATAATAAGCTTCAAGTTCCTTAGTTGGTGCTAAAAAGTGTTACAAGTGAAAGTGTGACCAAAATAAAGAAACGCAATTAATAGGTGTGATATAAAGTGAAAGTAAAAACCGAAATAACTAAAAGTAAATTTTAATAAAATTGTGCCATTGTTAAATCCATTGACAAATGTATAAATAATCGTAAAGTGATGTAAAACTTGTGAAAAAGTGTACATGCACATGAAAATATGTAAAAGTAATTACCATTCATGTAACAATTGATTGTGGGAAATAATGTTTTCCTAAACTATATGTGTCCGTGCGCAGTATATTTTTGCGAAGGTAAACAACCTTATCGGGTCGAGTTTTTGTTGTGACGTGCGAACTTGTACATAATAATAACTTAATAAGCATAACTTGCGGTAAATAATGCTTGCAATAACATTCTTACTAACAAACATTTCATGCTTCATAAAGTTTGTGAGTTTGTGACCGCGTGTGCTTGAAGGCGATGGAGGTGTGCTTGAAGCCGAGCTGTACCATCATTACCGGTGCCAGGTGACCTGGGATGCAGTGTAGAAGAGCAACGGTCAGGTAAGTATGTAGATATACATTTTTTAATCGCAAATCAAATATCAAGTACGAGGAGCATTAATGATAAAAATCTTAAAACTAATTATAATAAAATTAGAATTAATTAGGTTTGAAAAGCAAATCTACGGCCCTACGTATGCATAGATGAATATGAAAAGGTTCCCTAGCATTTTGAAAAAGCTTGTAAGCTGACCATAGTATATGAAAAATTAATTCAGCACATGTGAAATGTGATTGAGGTTCATGTGTACGTGGACCTTAAGAGCTTAAAAAACTTAAAAGAAACATAAATATTAATATAAATATTATTTAAAAAATAAGGCTGTTTGTAGTGAGTATCTATGAAGCGAATTAGGATATATTTGTTACATACGATTTTAAAATTAGATAAATGTGTATTATTATTATTGTCTAGGAGTAATATTTTTACAAAAATCGAATTATAGGGACTCTGTCTATGAAAGGAAATTAGAATATGTTTGCTATGAATGTATGTAGGTTAATTAATTTTTATTATTATTATCTGAATATAAATTTACAACTATCTTAGTAGTAAATAACTTACTAAATTTGTTTCGATATACGTGTTATTTAAATAAAAGGAATGACAACCAATATATCATTAACACTAATTATTATTCATATATTGCATATACATAGATTTACGTACTTGATATTTGGTTTTGTATTTTAACAGCTGATTACCACATACATCACATTCCAATTGCAACACTAACGTAATATCGCGAGTAAATAATGGCTTACTTGTAAATATAATACGCTTTTGACTTTCAGTAACAGCATATTTCATACATTTGGGTTTAACTACAAATTTTTAATTATCTAGTTAGTAGGAGTAGCATAAATTCATTTTCAATCAGATTAAATTTTTGCAAAATTTTAAAATTATTTCTAACAAAATTGAGCTTAGATTTGTCATTCAATGTTTACAGAACTTCATTATTTTAACACACGTTTATAATAGGCTTTTCAGAATAACAATGCATAAAATTTCAAGTTAGATTTTTTATTGAAATTTAGTAATCCACATCAAAATGCAGAGTAACTTTTCAACGTCATTTTATGTAGAAATACATTTCTCGTAAATAACATATAACACTACTATACACTTGATAACACTTTATCGTAATTGACTCGTCAACAACGCCGGAAGCCTTAGCCTGGCGTCTCACCGGGCAATGCGACGTCATCATCTACTTGGAGAAGGAATACTGGTGAGTTATCTTTTCTCATCCCTCTGTACTCGTAAATACATATTAATGAAAGCATCTGACTGACTACTCACGACATCGTTTGTGACTGTGAACACAAAAATTGCGGAGTTTTTAAAAACTATAACATAATATATAAGTAGATTTGGGCAATATTTGAATGACTTGTTATCAAAATACGCGAGTAAGGGACAAATACATATATAGTATTTCTAGTTTAATTACTTCTTAAAATGTAATTCATCATTAGTATTTCAACGTTGACACCTGGGAGTCAACTTTGAAACACCAATTATAAATCATATTTTGTAATTAGTATTGCACACGTAATTTGTATTTTAAGTAAAATAATTATATTAAATTATTTAAATGCATGCGAGATAGTATTTTCTAATTTGAATTTGACAGGAAGAGTTTACCCAACAGTGGGACATAATGGCCCTTAGCTACCAACAGTACGAACTGTCTCTTTACATGTAGCAAAATAGACATATTTCACCTATCAAATCTTTTCAATGTGCTCTCCATTGAATGATAACAACTAAGGGATAACGCGCCCTTCAATTGTAATTACGCGCCTTATAGCTGACCACAGTCAACGTTTATTTACTTGAGATGTTCGCGTATTACTTCGTAACGTTTACAGTAAGCCTGATGCTTTCATTAAAACTTATGTTAGATCTATGTGCCTATTTGTGTGCTTATAAATGTGTTGTATTGCGTAAAATACCTTTCTCACTGCCTATTTTGTGAATTGTTTTATCGGTATTTATAGTTATTAGTTATTAGAAATGATGTTGTCGATGTTATTATGTTTCCTTCCTCTTATAGTATTACTGTTTCTGTATTGCAATTGCAATAAGTGTATCTCTGTGTGTAGTAAAGTATTGTGTAAATTAGTTTCTAGCATTGTTTCTGTGTTGTATTTTTGGTTTTGTAATGTATTTATTTTTTGTTATATAATTATAATCCGTGTTAGCTGTCTGTGTGTGTTATTTTATCCTGTTATCTTCCCTAGACCCTATTCTATACCTATTTTCGACTTGACATTGCAACATTTTTGTGTATCTATGTGAATTTCATGTTTTCAGGTACTTTCTAATGTTTTATATACATTTTTAACAGCTTTTAAACATTTTAATTTGTATTTAAGATGCGTAATATAAATAATACTCGTATCTTACGTATACATTTTTTCCAAATTATTTGTATTAGAGTCAAAAAAACTTGATAGTCAATTATAGTGTCAGGAACGTGATTCATAGCTAAAGCGTCAATATAGTAGAAATATGTTTTGCATTAATGTTTCAATAAATATTACAAAAGTATATTTTATTATCTTAACTAACTAAATCTAAACTAAACTAAACTCAGTGGCTAAATGTATTTGGGTATGTCCAATGATCTCTTACGTAATAAACAAGCACGCCAGTCCTGCCCTGACGCCTGAGTAATACACTGTTACTGTCTACCGTTATTAAACCGACTATGCATTGACGATTACTCTAGTGTTGCAAATCTACATTCCGTTTTATAGCCCGTTGACTTTTCGTGAGTCTAATTTATAAAAAAAAATCCTGGGACTATCCTGGGAAATTATGTCTACGATCTGGATTGTTCAATTAATCGTCGACGGCTTAAACTTAGGTTATAACTGACAGGCGCTCAGGGCGTTAGTGATTTTGACTCACCCCGAGAAGGCAGCACAGCTCAACAAAGAACACTAACCCTTTCAATTTATGCCCAAACAATTGACTACACGCCTTGTACGCACCCTTCAAAAACACGTACTGCACCATGTGAAATGACCAGTCAAGCACAATATCTAGAGATTATTTAATCATCATGATTGACATGCAATTATAACGGCCCTAGTACCGATGATAGCAGATGAGTCCCACCGAGATCATGTTTGCGAGCGAACTATTACTGACGAATGACCAGACAGGTCATTCTATCTGTCTAAGGACTCTTCGTACGTACTTTTATTAATATTTATCACCTATCAATACCTTTCTTGTATAGGATCTTTTGTTCTCATAACTAAAGAACAATACGATATACCGATAAAGGCATTCCTTACTTATATGTATTGATAGAAATTATCAAATAGCTGAAATCCTGATAAATATAGTAAGTTATATCGATGTGTTATGTGTTAGGAAAATATGTGTTTTGGAGTTCCTTTCGCTGTTTCTTCTCCAAGGTTCTTTTATTTTTATTACATGTTTAGATAACATAGGATATAATTTGTGAAAAGTGTAATACAAATTAAAATATAGGTATAATTTACGTGGTCCAGAAAGTAGCATAATTAATTTGCACGTATTAATTATGATGCACGAAGAACAAACAAGACTTTTATTAGGCTTTTTTATTCAAAAGAAGAAGGAATCCTTAAAAGATTAATTTAAATGACGTCTGGCTGTTAGAAAATTCAAAAGAAATTAATTAGGGGGCACATAGTTAATTAATAACAGGAAATTGATTGGTCTATTCAACGCAAAAGATATTCCTTTACATATTTAAGTATGTTTATTTACTCAAGCTTGTGGGCAGATGGCAGAGGATTCTGACACTCAATTTAGCATGATTTACATAATTGATGATACAATATTGAAGTATGGTTATTAGTAACGGTATGTTAATAAAACCATAGACCTAGCAATGTCGTAGAATCTGTAGGTTCGATCGGCGATACTGACGTCACCGTGTGGTTTCCGGCTCCATCGATAAAGGCCAAGAGTCCCGTTTGAAATCGATCAAATATCATTCGCGAGTGGTAAACCCATATTGTATCGTGAATAATATGAGAGTACGTGTGAGTTAGGTGGTCACTTTATTTGTAAGTGAGCCGGTAACCACACCTTTCTACAGAAATGCATTATAAGCTTTTCGTTAGAAATGGGTGAGGCGGTATTATCTCTCCTCTCGAACTATATAGGTACGTAATAGTTTCACACGTAGTACTGTTATAAATTATGATTACTACAAATAACTCAATCAAATTCGGAAATCCAATAAATTTCTTTCCCATACTCTGTTCAAATTTACAATCCTATTGAACCGTAATTGCGCCCATAACGCATCTATAGCATTTATTTAATTAAACCATAAATTTTTGTGCAAATGAGATACTTTTTCACAAAAATAGTAGCCTATGTCATTCTCCGATACATCAACTATCTTTATACAAAAACTCACATCAATACGTCGCTCCGTTTTGGCACAAAAGAGTAACAAACAAATATTCTTTCGCGTTTATAACATTTAAGTATATCTACACTCGCTTTTGGTCGTGGTACACCTTTGTACACGTGTTACAGAGTCACTACTGACTGATTTTAATTAAATCGCAATATACCTAGTCTCCTTATGCACTGTAATTAAAGCTAGACTGGATCAGAGATGCAAGGGAAAATTGATTTAGGGAATTTTGTGTATTGCAACGATGGCGGTGCAGAGTATGTAAGGGTGATATGAACTTGTTAGAATATAATTATTTTCGATGTTAATCAACCCATACCAACTTATTACAAATTATTTAATCATTCATAATTTAATCGCTTTTTAAAACGTTTCATGTTAAAGGATCCAATGATTTTAAAGATAGATTGCCTTAGTATGAATGACTTATCTGACGCGCTTTAGGATCCTATTGATCACAGATATTTGCAAGCAATGAAAGTTTTTTGTAGTCACTGTACTTGTTATTACATTTTTATAGCCTGTAAGTAATAATACCATTAATGTGTTAGGCATACTATCAGGAGTAGCAGGTCAACGGTCAGTGCGAATTGTTGCCCATAGACCTCTGTAATCTGAGCGAAACTTACTGGGAGTATATTACAAATAGGTACATAAATATTTCTGATAACTAAATCGTAACTGATCATATGTGCATGCAGGCAACAACATTTTTCTTTAATTTAAAAACTTAAAAAAACTTCACATTAAATAAAAATGTGGTGATAGCGCCTTCTCGATAAAACCGAAATAATTCTGCTGTTTTGTAAACTTTACTATGTGAATTCCAACCGACAACCTGAGGCCAGCCAATGGCACGTTGTTACCTCCGAAAAACAAGTTCAAATATCTTCTTTACACGTTCCTTACCCTTTTAACCAGAATATAGCAACGTACAATGCTGATGCTTAAGAGTTATATACAAACAAGATTCCACCTTAACAGTAAGAGCACTTGGTACATGCAGCTGACCACTCCTGAATATAATATCTCTATCGTATCATATTTCATCCATTTAAAATCCTTCAAAACGGCATGAAACCCGTTACTTTTTAAATTTTTTGTAAGCGTCGAACAATTTTCGGTATTAATTAGTCCGCCGACAGCACCTGTCGATGGGTATGCCTACGGCTACAAATCTGTTCGTGCCCGTTCATAACAAAGTTATTTTGTAATCGAACACACATCAGTGCAGGAATACGCTGTATTTTGCACAAATTTTAAAATGCTATGTATTTCTATATCTTTACAATTGTTTCGCTTTCCACCGTCTGCACGTTTAAATGTTGCAAACCTGCGCAAAGGATTTCAATAATGAAAGGAGTGATACAAGACGAAGGTTTATGTATATAATTCATTAATGCCTTGTATAATTTGGTTTAGATGAGACGATAATTGTTGAAGTTATTGGAATATCAAGCCGTCTGGGAGCTTTCATCGAAAACGCTGCCCGATCCCTTTGAGATATAACAAAACAATATATGCTGGAATTGTTCTTCATGTTTTGGAAAGCCTTCAATAACTTATGTCTTTTATCTTTTAAGGATAGCTTATTAGGCCCATATCAATGTTTGAAAAATTGATGATGTGATCATTGAAAACCTTTTATATGGATACCGTGTTGATTCTTATTAAATAAAATACGTTACTTACCTCTCACATGTCATGCAAATATTAATTGCAATTTAATACTATTTAAATTATTATTCTAGGAGTTATGGCAATTAAATCTACGTGTGTCAAAATAATTTAAGCGATCTCACGTCGGCGCGAAACAAGGTGATGTGACACTATGATAGAAAAAACTTAGCATATATGTTCTATATATATGGATTTTAATTTTATATGTTATCGGTTCGCTCATTAGTATCAATTAGCTATCAAATTTAAAATATACCTACTTAAATGATCTTATAAGGAAATAGACAGATGTGCGTATTCAAACGAATATTCGCAGACACATAGCTCTATATTAAGATATTATTATTTGAACATAACAAAAAATATTTTATTACGACTGGCATTGAGTGTAGAATAAAATTGTGTTAATTATTCCTTTTTTAATGTTAACAAGTTTTAATCAGGTAAAAAATATCATAATACCATACATTTTCTTTCAAATTTAAAACGCATCCTAGTAGAATTTTAACGCAAATTTCCATGCTTCTGAGGGCACGTTAATCACGTCTGATTATTATCAATACATGTCAGGCATTAAATCTTTGCCAAAGGCCCCTTTATTGTACTGATTAAACGTTTAATCCCTATCTCTACTAAGTAGCATTGTAGCATTGTAACAACGTGACGAAACATATTTCGAGCCTCCCCCAAATACACACGCTCCCGCGTAAAATGAACTCGAAATAATTTTGGGCAATAGTCGAAAATTTTTTGTGTTATAACTAATTAACAGGAATATCAATTAAATAACATTAATAAAATAAAAAAGCGTTGGTACTTTTGCGAGGTAGGAGAACTATAGCTTGACCGTGGACCAACACGGTACCTGCCATGCCGCCTTAAGCCGCGCTCTTAAGCCGCCGTGTAGATAATCTTGTTTTTCGGTTGATAGCTACGCTTTGCGGCATGACAACCGTATCAAGGCTCCACGAGTAGCTAGGATGGTCTTTAAGCCTGTTTAAGTTTGTATGTGGGTGTCCAAGACAGCACCAACACCGCATCCAGTGTCCTGCACGCTCATTTGCTACTCTTATCACATAAAAAAAAAAACAATATTATATTTTACAACTAATACGACTATACTACAAAAATAAGAATTTAAATTATAAAGAATTCAGTTAAATAAATATATCTGTATGGGAAAGAATAAATTTGTCCACTGATACGTAATTAATATGCAGACCCAAATAAAAGAGTCACACAGTCCAAAAATCAACGCATAGCGGCAACCATTGAACCTTCTCCTTTTTAGCGGCTAGATTCTTTAGATAGCGTAAGTGATCACAGAAAGAGGAACTTTGAGACTTGAAATCTCTAAAGAATAAAATACAGATTGAAAGTTTATATGTATTACTACTTCTGCATAATTAAAGAGGCAAAGTATATAAAGTAATGCAACAGTAAAAAGAAACCGTTTAACATATTGTGAATTCGAGTAACGAAATCCTCCGCCCGGGCGGTTCGATATCCTTCAGATGGTATCGCTGACCTTGACTGCCTTGACACACTAACAAACGCCTACAAGGCCACTACACAAGCGAGGAGCACTCTTTACGAGGGTTATATCGCTTTATATTATCACGCCCGGGTGCTTCCATATCGTTCAAATGGTATCCCTGACCTTGACGGTCTTGACATGTTAATGATTGCGCCTTTTTCTTTCTCTCTCGGAGGAAAACCCTTTCAAAGGTACACGGTATAGTGGAAGCGGTTCCGGGTAATGTATCTCCATCTATAATCCCTCAGTGGTCGCCTTCTTCGCTTGTACAGAATACCAGGATCTGGAAACGAACACAGCAGATGTTTTCAAGTACAATGATCCAATGAAACAAATCTCTATGGACGTCCCTGGCTACCCGGGTACCGGTCTGATCCGATATGATGATGGGATCGCTACGGATGACTCGAGCTCCAATTCTCACCTCTCTCAAAGACAGAAGACTTCTTTTAGTCGCCTCTTAAGGCAGACAAGAGATATCGCCGCCCATTGCTGGTCCCGAGTTACAAGTACAAAATTATTGCGTTTACAAGACAACTATGCACGCGGAGATCTATTTTACCAAGTAATGTCTTTGTATCGACATGCCCTGGTAATGAAATCCCTTAAAATCCATGGTCATTAACTGCAATTCGCGGTCAGCACTCATGCGACCTGCAACAAAGCAAAAGAGAATTTACTACTCATTATTCTAGTCAAACAAATTTTGCGTTTTAAATTACCTAAAGAGGTGACACAGCACGCAATTATTCAACTAAAAAAGGTAAAGTAAAAATACGAATAGGAACTCCCCAACTCAATATAAGAAACGCCCTTAGTGTGCGGCCCTGCAGTCACTACTCACTTTGCCACGACCCCTGGCTACTGTATGGATATATGTCTGCGCCGCGGCACCTACGCGTATAATATTCATATTACAAATCAATGTTTAAGTATACAGAAGTAGCAGAACCCAAAAAGCAGTGACGAATAAAATGAGCGCACGATATATACTTAAAAATATTTTTTAGATTTTGTGTCTGTTCTATACTTGCTAATCACACAAATAACTAACACACGCAGAAATATGGTGTTAATAACTTCAGGTTCCGGTCGACAATAATTTAATAATTGTAGTCCTATCTAAGCTTGTATGTAGAAGAGTTGCTTCTCTTAAGGAGTGAGGTAGGGTCGCCTTGAGTTTTTGTGTATGGCAACCGTCCCTTTCCAATTGAAATACAAGAGTTGTCTTGTATTTCAATTGGAAAGGTATTGTAATGGGTCTATAGTCCTATTACGCATTATATGTTGGTAATAAATGTATGTTCATAACTTCAAAATAATAATTATTTTTAAAATCATGATTAATTATTTCTACTCAACCTAAAAATACGCCAATTACGCGGAGAAATCTTCTAGCAAAAAGTTCGTCTGTCTTAACGCGATAATCTTAGGATTACCTGAACAGATTTGGTCGTGTCTTTCAAATTATTAAGAAAACAGGTTATTTTTTGCTCTGAACCCCTTTAAGCCCTTTAATTTTGCTCTCATAAAAATAAAACACCTTGATCGGGGTCGCTTGGGTGAAATTTTAGAGGGATGCTCAAAAATATTAATAGAATCTGAACTAACCGAATACTGTGTAGTATGTATGGTATCAATGACTCGTTTAAAAAGAGCGCCTAGAGATTTTTCCGCGGTTTTTTTCTATCTGTCAATCTTAGCCAACAGGGCACTGAACCGAAATGTTTATTTGCAACATTTATCTATCCTTAGCGTGAAATGGCCTGCGCAGTACACATCCATCCTAAATATATTAAAACTTGGTTGTCGTCAAATTTCATCATTACAAATATACATATATATGTCTCACAGTATAACAAGGGTGGGGCTCTCCATAACATGCGGCGATAATATAAGTTTTCGTATTTTAATCGGTCTATCGTCGGATCGGTTTCAAGGGAGTCTGCGTTAAGCCTAAGTTTTGTCAGTACTTTTCCATTATTCTCGTCTCTATTACACGTCAAAAGGATTTCCCTTTAGTCTCACCACTAAACAAGCTTTATTATTGTGTCTACTACACACAAACAACTAAGATTAGCCACAACAATAGGATGAATGACGTGGGCTGATAATGGCTTGCAATATGATATGATAAAGCAGCACAAAAGAGGTTTATAATTAGAATATCTTAGTCTTAATACACTGGTCGAGTGTTATTAGTCTATTAGCTTAACATATTTTGTTATTCGATCTCCTTAGGAAAACTATCGTCTCTGTAAACAGTAAGTTGCCAATATCAAGTTTAAAACGGTGTCCCTTAAAGAAAATTACTTCTTCATTTTATTTCAACCATAAATATTTCTGAATTTATGATTCAATATTTAAAATACGTAGGTAAGAACAAGTTTGTAGTTGGAATAAAACGTTGGAAAACTGATGCAATGTTTTAACTATTGTAATTTTATTGATTTAAGCTACATTATCAGGTATCATAGAATCGATTCTTGCGGCTTCTTACATTAATTTTCGATACGAAACCTCGACTCTATAAACAATGTTACTAAGAGATGTTTTTCTTCATATTTTTATATGATGTGTAAAATAGTTATATTGCCATAAATTCAATACAAACTATATAAGTCATTGAAACGACAATAAAGCGAACAAACTTAATAATATTGTAGAGAAAGTATTATGAAATTAACTGATTGGTAGCATATAAATATTGTCCATAATTAACCAAATTTAAAGGTGGGTGGAAAAACTATAGTTCGATCGGGGAGGTACCACCGCCACCCTCTAATTCGTAAAGCGATGCTTGTGTTTCGATGGGAGAGGTGCGATTTCCTGCTACATTTTGAAGCGAGGCGACCATCTTAGTTCTCAGGAGTAGTAACGTAATCTACGTTCGAGCTCAGATAGGATTTCGGTCGTGCTTGCGGTTGTGTGTGGGATGTCTATGGGCTGCAACTACTTAACATCGGGTGGTTTGCTTGCTCGTTTTCTACTCTGCTCACATTAAAAAAACATACTTTTTTAAGGTTATTTAAAGTTCAAAACGCACCGAATAATCAGTGTTCCCAAAGTACCCTAATAAAATGGCGGACAGTCGCGAAGCAGTTCGCTCGTTTCAAATCGTATTATTCATTCAAACTCCGCAGTATAAGGCCTTGACCCAGAAATACTTGCGTTCCCACTACCCGCTCGAAGCTGTTGCATTTAATTACACCCACTCCGCTCATATGGCCTGGCCGATAATTTTATTCTAACGTCCTGTTAGCTGTACACATTGGATCAATGTGAGATTACGTAACTGATAATTTGATAAGATTATAAACCAGGTGGTTTTATAGGTGGGAGAACTATAGTTCAACCGGGGAGGTACTACCGCCGCCCTCGTAATCCGCTGTAAAGCATTACTTGTATTTCGGTTGGTGAGGTGCGGTTGCCGTCTATACTTTGAACCGAGGCGGTCATCTTAGTCCTCAGGAGTAGCAAAGTATCTACATTCGAGCTCAGATAGCACTTCGTTTCTGTTTGTGGTTGTACGTGGATGTCTATGGGCTGCGACTACTTAACATCAGGTGGTATGCATTCTCGTTTGTTACTGTTTTCACATATAAAGGTGGTAGAATTATGATTCGACGGGGTTACCACTGCAGTCCAATAATTTGCCTTAAAGCAATTCTCGTGTTTCGGTTGAAAAGTCACGGCTACCATGCCGACCGAGCGAGGCGACAATTTTAGTCCTCAGCACTCAAAAACATATAACCTCACATAGAACTTCAGTCCTGTTTGAAGTTGTGAATGGATGTCCAAAATCATCGATGGATTGCGGTGATGACTCAACATCTGATGACAGATCGTTTGCTACGCTAACATTAAAAAGGAATCAATATTTTCTTACAATTATTTATCACCAGGTTCATTAACTTCAGTGGTTAGTATCGTAGAAGCTTACTCAAATATGAAGTCATCTAATCTACACGTGGCTAGCATAGTGGACTTTCGGCTGACTCTTAGTGGCTGTACTTCGAGAAGCAATCTAGACTAACT
This sequence comes from Phocides pigmalion okeechobee, assembly GCA_018251015.1. Taxonomy (NCBI): domain Eukaryota; kingdom Metazoa; phylum Arthropoda; class Insecta; order Lepidoptera; family Hesperiidae; genus Phocides; species Phocides pigmalion. The sequence goes on from DWON01001710.1 coordinate 23,066, forward strand.
GTTTAGTATTGCAGTCGTTTAACGATACTTAAACGTCAATTATTATTTTTAAAGGTGGTAGAACCGTTAGAGCTAGCCCGGGGCGGCACCACCGCCACCCTCATAACCAGTCGTAAAGCAACATGTTTTTCATGTATTGTGTTCCGGTTGGGGAGGTGTGGTTGCCGGATACAAATTATTGGAGGCGACCCTCTTAGTCCTAAAGAGTAGGAACGCATCCGCGTCCATC
>DWON01001711.1:0-23289 GCA_018251015.1 Phocides pigmalion okeechobee
CATCAAGGACTGATTTCAAAAGAGTGCCGAGAATTTTTTCAGCCGGCTTTTTTCTTCCGGTCTACCTTAGCCAACAGGCGCTCAAAGCCGATGTACTGATTTTACACTTTACCCTTGAAGTTCATTAAGCGTATGTAAATACCTTACAATTAAATAAAATATTTGAATTTTAATTTGAATTTGAATTTATAAATTCCGCAATGATATTAGTTTAAATCGTACATTTCATATACTACTAGTATTTTTTTATCATGAAACTTTGTTCACGTATTCTTAAAGGTATTAAAAAGGATATAGGATACTTTTTATTAAAAAAATATTTTTGCAGGATAGTTTCATTGTTTTTATTATTGTGAAAGAGTAAGAAACGGGCATGCAGGCCACCTGATGGTAAGTGGTCACTGCAGCCCATGGAAAACCATGTCCAATCTCAAATAGAACAGAAGTTCTATGTAAGGATGGACACGGATACGTTCCTTCTCTTGAGGACTAAGATGGTCGCCTCCAATAATGTGTATCTGGCAACCAAACCTCCCCAACCGAAACACAATACATGAAGAACATGTTGCTTTACGGCGGGTTATGAGGGTTTCTAGTCAATTTCCTATTCTAAGAAAATACTTTTGTCTTCCAGTGAAACTGTAATGGATTGATAATGATGTACTTCATAGTACTCTCTGAACAGCAAAAGAAATGGGTTTGATGATACTTCAATAAAAGGCTACAGAAATAGATTTACATAAAAGTGTATTAAACAGATACTCGTATTATTATCCAAATTGCATGCCAGCTTGTTTTTTGGAGGCAATTCTTTCATAACCCAGTGTTGGGCACAAGTACCTCGTACCAGTTTATTACATAAGCTACATAAAAGAGTATAAACATATATATAAAGAAAAATATAAATAAAAATATTTTATTTAACACATTCACATTTTACATGTCGCAAGAACTGAGACCTGTGTTGCAGGTACTCCGCTCATACACCGAGACATCATACATTCTGTATAGAGAAATAGTAGTATAATAATTTTACATTATATTAGATTTAAACTAAATATGTGCAGTGTGTGTGTCTCTATAGTATCTTGTAAAATATATTCCATTACAAATAATTTCATATCAATACAAAAGCACTAAATTATCACTTACAAAGTATTATCTCTAACGAGTCAACCCTACTGCATCAGGTACCTGAATACCTGTGGATCCTACCTATCCGCCCCTTCTTAATTAAGTCCATACTAGGCACATAACAATGGCGGTTGCCGATGCACTGGGAGATATTCAAATATGTCTAAGGCATTATATGGCCATTTATAGCGATACCTCGTAGGGATTGAATTCGACTGAACGTACGTAGCTAAACTGTTCATTGGGAAATAAACACTTCTGAGCTTGCCTTTTCTGTTGCAGATATTAGAAGCATGTACGTATTTTGCATACGTTTGCATCCTTTAAATAAATGTTATTTCCCTTAGATACTCAATGAACCCATAACTCTTAAATGCATTTGTGTATTTGCGAGCTAAAATCGTGAAAACATAAGATTCTACCAATTCTAAATCGACTATTAATATTTTCTCTCACTTAATTTTAAATATAATAATAAACAACTTAAAACTAATCACTATAAAAGTCTAACCTAACATGAACAATCTACCTACCGATAGACCGTGTCCATACGGCATAACTCCAACAACACTCACAGTATGAATGTACTGAATATCGGCTACAATTCTCAGTGCGAGATATGAACCAGCTTTCTTGTTAGGAGCGCAGATTTAATGGTATTAATACTATAAGATTGTTTTATGACTTAAAAAATTGTAAATGCCTTGTGAAGAACTTCATAAAATCTTGTAACTTATCTGAATCAATTTGACATTTTGAAATTTTGTCATTTTTGCTTTTTGTTATTAAAATGAAATAGTATCCATAGTTTTATGTGTACTGTATTTAATTTAACAACGAATAAGGAATATTTTTCATGACTTTATTTAAAGCAGTCTCTAAGTATTATCTATTTCATTACAATTATTTAAGTCATGTGTTCTGTTACATTTATTTATTTTCCGCAGAAATCAATATATATATCATATACAGTATATGATCAGACAAGTTACAGTAGTCTTACGTTCTAGATGTAGATACTTGAACCATAAAGCTAGTAAATGAACCCAACTTGATAGAGGTTAGTTTTTCCTACGCTCAACTTTACTCCCTATTGGGACATCGATCCCGTTTTCTAGCCAGTCTGGCGCTACATGCAATAGTATTTTACCTTTTGTAAAAACTTCAAGCCACTTGTAAATGTAAGCGGGTTTTGAATAAACAACATGTTATAAAAAAAACAGAATAAATGTAGCGATGACAGCTTGCGTTGAGTTTATGTGTAAATTCGTTTTAATTACTAAAGGTGTTGATTTGAAAACCTAGAAAGCCTTAAACGTTTAGTAAGACAATTGCAAATGTTTATCTAGTATCCAAATTTAATAATAGTAGAAAGTTCTTTTCTATGTGTTCATTTTAGTTAGGTATATATATTATCTTTTTATCTGCATTCATTTCGTGGGACGTTTAAATTTATATCATATACCTAATACACGAGTTGAGGAATATATAATTCAGATATATTTACTTTAATTATTAATATTATGGAGACGTTTTAACCTTCACTACTTCTAAAATATCTATGACGTTATTGATGGATTTTATATAAGGAAAAATGTAATAATAATAATATTTGTGGATACGCAACATCAAATAAATAAAAAATGCATATCTAAATTACTTGAAGGTATAAATGAAACTGCGTGGTCACATTCTTAGTTAGTTACCTTGTTTTTTTTTATGTGAGACGAGTTGCAAATGAGCATGCAAACCACCTGATGTTAAGTAGTCGGCCCCATAGACATCCACGTATAAACACAAACTCGACTGAAATCCTAAGCTCGAACGCACATATGTTGCTACGCCTGAGGACTAAGATGGTCGCGTCGCTTCAAAGTGTTCCCGGCAACCGCACCTCTCCCACCGAAACACAAGTAAAGCTTTACGGCGGATCGTGAGGGCGGCAGTAACACCTCCCTGGTCGAAATATAGTTCTCCCTCCTTATCCCACCGTTATTATTGGGCAAAATTAGTTATATAAAAGGAAAAATGGATTTACAAACAGCTTAAACAAAACGATGCGATAATGCATCAATATATTACAAAAATGAGCTTTAACTCGTTGGACTTTATTCATTGTTTGGTTAGATATTATTTATTAGTAGCAAGTAAATCTAGAATATTCCAGACGAGCTAAACTAACGTTAGGTATTTTTTTTGTTTCAACTACTATAGATTTATAATGCATTGGCTGATCGCGTGTTAGGTACAAGGGTAATAAAATCACTTGTCTAATTCGTTTATGTACTTAAACCACCGGCGTGGAATTCTTTCTTCTGGCTTTAATCTGTGGCTTTGCACATTAAATACAAGCTTAGGTGTCTAAAAACTGTGTATCAAGAAATATATGATTTAAGAAATTACTTAAAACAGATTTAAAAAAACATTTAATATTTAAGATTACTTTCATTTTTTTGGTCATTGCTCAATTTCAAAGGCTCAATTCTAAAGGCTGATGGATGGATGGATGTGCTCAATTCCAATAATAATACATAACCTATATCCAGGCCGCGTAGAGGCAATATATGTAAAAAACGGGGTACAATAATTTATGAGCTAGGTCAAATGAAATATAAATGTAATGTGCTGCATATAATGCACTTAAATAACACTGCAATGACTATTGCAGATACGAATATGTATGTTTATATTTTTTCTCTCGCTACATACGCTTTTTACATCGGCAGTTTTGTATTTTATGACCTATATCGTTTTCATGTCGGAATAACAACAAATGACTTGTGATTCATTATACGATCCGTATTTTAAGTAAAAAAATGTTTTATAGTAAAAAAGTTTGCTCTTTTTCATTTACCTAGTCATTTATAAGGAGACAGTGGGTAGGTAGTAAGGCAGATGCATTTGCGGAATAAAAAAGGAAAGGAATAACGCGACCTGACTTGATTAATACTTTAAAGGAAACCTGTGTTACTACTGAACTAAGCTTCGACGAAAGTTGTTTGGTAAGCAATGCCTCGCGAAGAACTGGTAAGAAATGATGAGTTGAATACCTACTTCTTTACTATTGAAGAAATAAATTTACGAGTCTATGGGACTACGCAGAATCGATTACAGGAGAAAGACATACTTTTGTAAGAATGGAATAATTGACAATATTGAAGAAGTTCCAATTTATCTAAAAATTGTGTATACCTATGAAATTATAGTTAATTCAGCGGCTGTGCAGGAGTTTTTTTTTACTTTGCGGTTAAAATAAATCTATATATTAAGTTGGTCATGATCTAATATATTTAAGGAAATCTTTTTTTTTAATTTTATTTCAAAAGTTTGTTGAGTTCAGTTCTCATAGTCCGCCGTGAAGCAACTTTTGTATTTCGGTTAGAAAGGTGCGGTTGCCTGGTACATTTTGAAGCGAGATGACCATGTCAGTCCTCTGGAGTAGCAACGTACCTACGGACGACCTGAGTTCAGACATTACTTCTTGAAGGATGTAAGTCCATGGACTGCAACGACCACTGAAAACATTAATTGACTAGCGTGCTTGTTTTCTACTCGTTTCACATAAACAAAATTTGTTAGTCTATTCTCAGACTTACCTAAATATTCTATAAATCTTCGTATGTAATGATGTATCAGAATAATCTTTACCGTCATTCTTTTTTAACTATATTCGTAATATACGATTTTAAACTGATATTATCGCGGAATCCATACATAATGCAATATAACGTGACCACGAGCCATGCAACTGGTTCGAAATATCGGCAATTAAAAATCAAAAATCGTAATCGTGAGTACCCGTTATATTGCATTATGTATATTCGTAATCTTCAGTGTATGTACTATATTTTTTTGACTCTACAACATATTTTGTTATCTCAACTAAAATAACGGAAAAGTTGAAATAGTGCAGCGAACGTCTATTTCTGTATCTGTTAAAGTTACCGAACAAGCATCGTACTCACGTTTTAGTTTCCAATTCAGATCATTTCAGTTCCTGCGAGCACAGAAATCAATTCCACCTGGGGAGCGAGGGCATTTGAATTTTCAAGCGCGCCACGAAACGAGGTCTTCAAATCGTACGTTAAAAGGAATAAATGGGCGGTCTCAGTTTACCAGGTGACAATCTGATCGCGAAAGAAATAGTCCAGTTTTACATATGGTCGAGGTAAAAGTACGATACACTCAGGACCTGCCGCATAAATTGGCCGTTCGTGATGCAGTGCCTCGTTGAATATGTATAGATGCGCTCCCTTCCGTGCTTCTCATTTTACTAATAGATTTCTCTTTGATTAAATTTGTATACGTTTTATTCATACGACCGAAGCCACTATTGTTGGTAGTCGGCCGCTTAAATCACTGCTTACGGCCTGTAATGTTTTGTTTCGTAGATACTCGTATGTACTACGAGGTTGGCTTCCTTTGCGAAAATATTATTTTATTCATACTTTAGCTGTACCCGCAATATTCGTTTATCTATCTACAATTAAATTATTTATAAAATATTATTAAAGTAAATTAAAAGCATGGTTATACATTTTGACCTAATTTTACTAGAACATGTACATTTTGGTCTAAATTATCAGTCTATAATTTATTGTAAAACTTAGTTCTATACTTAATGTAATAGATACCCTATTTATTTTGTACGTAACTATTTGCAATTAACAAATACATTTGATAATGCGTAATAATTTGATACGAGTAGGAATATCGCATGTTTATATATAGACATAGGTAAATACTTGGCCGTAACCCTTTGATATTTAGTGGCGGTACGGTCCATACGTCGAGAATCAGATATTTATAATGTCTTTATTAAGACAAGCTGTCGGATGAGCTCACGCCCGCTTATTATTATAATTTAGACGATTGCCCAAAGCTCCTCCGGTCAAATGAAGTCATCATAAAACATATGTACGTTTTACTGCCAATATTAATTTATTGAGAGACATATATTTGCAGGAAAAGATATAAAAATTAAATTTAAAATACAAAATGTTTTCTTGATGGCAATATTTGAAAATATCCACTGATAAAACTATTGATTTACGTTAACCTGAATGAAATAAAGCTAAATTCGTATTATCATCATCTAAATCACCTGTTTCATCAACAGAGTTGGGTGGAAGACGCTACATCTGTGTAACCATAAACTTATGAAGATCAATTCAATAAACCTAAGTACCGAATGAAATGAGTTCAGAACCTTGCAGATCATTGTAGTTGCAGACATTCACATTGATATAGATTATATTATACCACCCTTTTATATATATATATAATTGCGAAAGGGTAAGAAACGGGTATGCAGGCCACCTGATGGTAAGTGGTCACTGCAGACCATGGATAACCACGTCCAATCTCAAATAGACCAGAAGTTCTATTTAAGGGTGGACGCGGATGCGTTCCTACTCTTGAGGAATAAGATGGTCGCCTCCAACAATGTGTATCCGGCAACCACATCTCCCTAACCTAAACACAATACTTGAAGAACATGTTGCTTTACGGCGGTTTATGAAGGTGGCGGTGGCACCGAGCGAGCTCTAACGGCACTACCACCTTTATATATTTTAGACCTAAGAATAAGGCTGTCAACTTAATATGAGAAGTACTTACTATCGCCTATGGGCAAATGCAACACTATAGGTGTCGTCAGCTGGCATTCAAGTTCAGTTCAAGTGCCCTTTTTCCAGCTTGTTTGTAGAATTACATGGCATAGCTTTCTGAGAATATCCATGGAGGTTTCTTTTCACATCTCGCATACCCATACGTAGGTTTTACATCGGAGGTTCGAAAAATGATGTATGCTTAAAACATTTATCGACATTTCGATAACGGTACTTAATTAAAAATGTCTATAGCTTTGAAGTATTAATCTGTCCCGTTGATACATGGCGTAAACATTGGGACACAAATCACTGAGATATTAGATATGCAAGAATGTAAGTGGAGATTTCGTGACGCTAAGCCATGACGGACACTTCATGTTTATAAAATGTTTGAGTTTTTGCCAGCCGGCCAACATGTGAGCGGGGCTCCTCAACAGAATAACGAGGTGGAAATTCAAACTTTTGACTTGACTTACAGTGATATTTATTCGAAACCAGCTTTTACGTTCCGAAACATTCTGACACCCAGATAACCTAGGATAACATTTATTAGAATACCTATATTTCTTTTATAGGGATATTTTCTAACTTAAATGGTATACAGTGTCCCGTAAATTTATTCCGGATTAATTTCTTTATTGATGTCGATTCCAACGTAAAATTAATATTACATTTTCTTTCAATATCTTCTGTTATGTCTGAATAATAAAATTAATAGTTTTTCTTCACCTGAATTTCGATGCGTAAGCGTTTTTATTAAGCCTCAAAGCTATGTAATGTAGTGTCGACTAAAATGATGGAATCGAATAGAATTTAAAGTACAAACAAATTTCATGCATGTAGGTGTATACGATACAACAGAGATAAAACATAAAGTCGTACCGCGTAATTCTCATTATATATTCAAACTTAATTAACAGTAGGTACGCCGCGATGATACGCGTTACCCGACTTCCGTAAAGAGCCACTAATCTCACGAATGGAAATATTTATGAACGCCTTACCTCATTAGAGACATTAAAAGTTTCCAAGTCATAACGACGGCAACTCTTACCTACCAACGCTCATTGTTCATTCAGAGTGCGTATATTGTTCGAGTTAAATTTGTAGGCAGCTTTGAAAAAGTGTCAATTCATCATAGCAAAGCCTCGGGCTCGAGACCGGAGTCCCCTATATAAATCTCACTTCCATACTTTCGCGCGGGGAACGACTGGTTTATGAGATCCTTAAGGCTGTATGGATTTGGGAAAATATTTCCTCTGCGTGCTAGCCCTCGACAAATGAAGGAGCATTGGGCACATTAGAATGTGTGAAAGGGCCCATAGGCGCTTTTATTGTTATACCGAGCAATTCGTTTAAAAGCGAGTGCTAGTAACGTTACTACATACGGAGTGCCTTTTTACTAATATTTATTGCAACCTCTTCGGTTTCGGGAAAATTTTTAGTGCCGGTCGAGTTAATGTCTAAGTGAATTACTTTTCGTAGTTGCACGAAAGTAGCTTTTTCAACTTACTATAATTATGTTTGCATCTTGTACTTTATACTCTACTCATAAATCATACGTTAACCCAACTTTTATCTTTGTTACATTATATAGACTACTAAAAGACGTGGGTAACAGAATTGCGACAAATATCCCAGTTGACAACCCTGTTACGTTAAATTTTCAAGAGCATTCAATTTTATTTGTGTAGCCCTATATAGTATATAATCGTATTTACTTTAAATGAAAAGTGTCATAAGTGGTAGTAAAGGCCTGCAGGTAAATTGGTTCACGCACAATCTTAACTTGCACATAAACGTAATTGAAATGGGCGTAGGTATTCATTTAAATTCGTACCTAAGCACATAAAGTGCAGCGCGTGAGGGCAGCGGCCGCGCCTCATTAGAACCTGCCCCTCCACCCGCGCCTCCCCCTACAAACCTGCGCTCGCGCATGATGAGCAGACTTAAAGAATAAAATCTGTAATATAATATTCATATTTTAATTATCAAGCAACTATATGTATTTTTGCAAAATATAAATGGGAGAGTCCCTTTTATAGGGCAAAACTCATGCTGTAAATAGACAACAAAAATGGCATGTAAAATTATTAAGTTAACGATGGCATTAAATCCATTAGTTGTATTAAAATATTAATCATGTGTAAGGACATATAAAATCGTGTCGTATTAAAATAACCAAGAACACAGTGAGAAGGCTTACAAAATACACTATCGTTTACCGTACAAGGCGATGCACCAGTTACAAATAAATTGGAGGGTTCGTGGGCGATGTGATTTGAATTGAATTAATTATGAGCTCTAGTACTCGCTCACGAACTCCTACAGGAAATGCAAACGAGGCAGAAAAATTACAAGATTGAGTATGTTTTCACCGCTACTCCATAGTATGGAATATACGCTTTATCTCGATCCAGGGTTCAATAAACCGAGGGACGACATCGCCCCATGGGTGAATCGTGGCCGTCGGAACTTATGGGACACAATAACGCATACAGGTGTCGCGATACCCGGCTGGCTCGGCACCCCTTCAATACACCGCGAAACGAACTAAATAGCATTGTGGATCCTTAAACTCGAATATTGAAGTGTTGGACAACAAATATGGTCGATACTGTTCTCTGTGCATGCGCTCAACAGTTTCAATTACAATTTATCCTGCCTATAAATGGAAATCGATAATGACGTAGACACCGTAAAGCCTCCGTTGCGGCACAATCGAAATCCAATTATTTCTAAAAGTTCGTTGTCACCGAGATAACGATTGCAACAGAACAAGAGATGGAGTGGAGCTGATCGTAAATCTGCGCTGGATATTTGCAGCGCGTTCGGAATATGAATTATTCTCGGTGATTGTTCTTGCAACCGCGTCATGGTTCATACATGAAGCGCGAACTAGTTTTTTCGAGGTTCCACAGCGATCATAAATAAAAGCGATTTCGTAAAAATGTTGGATTTTTCCAACGCGCGCCCGTTCTGTTTTTGTTTTACATCTCGAAAATTCTTTCGCCGCTTCTGAAAGTTATCCATAATATTTATGTTTTACTTAATTAACATTATCGGGAGTAAGCGGGTTTTGTCGGAATTGTTCGGTTAGGAAAGCGAGCGTCCCATCCCACGTAGTGCCTGCGGTTCTTCGGCCGAAGATAACCCGAATTTGTTTGGCGAATTTTCGAAGCTGTTTTTTATCAATCAATGGGCTGGTTGGAAGGTAATTGGCAGGACAGGCCGCGGAGCGGGCATAATTGACGGTGCTCTCATTCTGGACTACTCGGCCCGGACATTCGGGGAAACTCTTAATTGGTTGAACCTTCTGTGACGTCCAATATCGCCGCACTGATAATAACACCACCAGTTATTAGCAGCTTGTTGTCTTTAATTAGCTGTTGGGTAGCTTTTAAACATTCCACCGTTATGTTTAAAAAGAAACGTGTTCTGAGAAAAGTAATGGCATGAAAGCAAATAAAATATGTTGTACCTACAGCATAATCAAAATATATTTAATGTGATGTGTGTTACACGTCTTGAATTGTTTCAAAACAAAGTTATATTATAATTTTCACGTAATATATTATATTTTATTAGTCCTAATCTTTATATAAATACGGACAAAAAGTGAAAAGATATAATAAAAGAGTAAAAGTACAGAAAGAGTGTTGTTTTACATTTATCATGTATTTCTTAAATAAATCCACTTAAATAAAAATCTAGAGAAGATAGTGAATTAATCTCCACTAATAAGGTATTGTGAAGGAGCCGTCCTAAGTCACTAGAAGAACTAAATTTCTTATTGGTTCATAATTAAAGCGTCCTGAAGGTGACCGTCCATCCCTATAGACGGATAAAAACGGCGCATTCACCGAATGCTAACGAGAGTTGCTTCACTGAATTGTGCACCGAAAAAGTTTCGGAGCGATACTTATCAAGTGTTTGAAATGACACAACCGGATTCCATTCTTTTCGACATGTACTTTTTCCGTACGCGAAATAAAACTGACGAATTTCTCAATAAAAGGGAGATGACCGGCGAGTCGTCACGTATTGAGGGTTGAGTGGGTATTTGGAGCGCTGCAGTAAAAACTATTCAGGGGCCATTATTATGGCATTTTTGTCGTCTGACGGGGCTGCGAGTGGTCGCGGCCATTACGGCGCGGTAGTGGCGGAGAGTGGGCGAACGGGGGGAGGTATGCGCTGCCCCTCCCCGCGCCTTGCCCTCGCCCCGCACCCCCGCGCCATCCATCTTCGATATGCACATAAAGCGAACCGGACCCGTAACGGCAGACCCACATTCCCACTGCTCTTCAATTTATTTATCTCTTTATTAATTCTAAACTTGAATTTTAATGTTTGTTCCGAAATTCGCTTTGAATGCTTAGTCATTAATCGTATCTTTATGCGCATGCCAAGATAACAATTTCATTAGGAAGATTGACGCCTTATCGGTGGAAAAAAGGAAGCGAAATACTAGCTTGATAACACTTATCTGCCTAATGGATGATATAAGGTCGTTTAAACATAAGCGTTATTAAGTGGCTACTTAACAATATGAAATTGTAGAGGCTTCGTCGAAAACTAGGATTAAATATAATATAATAGTTAGCAACATCATGTAAAAGACTAGCTTTACTTTATCTGGCAAGTTTTATCGGTGATATAGTTGGCTATCTGAAAACAGGTGCGTATTTGTTGGCAAGTCAAGTGCGTAGCGTTTCTTAGTTACGTCATTAATAGGTACCTAACAAAAAAATGTCGGTAGCAAATATCTGCCATCCTCAAACGTAGCAAATTGAAATGAATACTCCTCGTTCGTTTATTACAGCCTGGTGTCATTTATTGATTATTAAATAGCCTCGTTAATTTTTAGTACTTAATAAACTCTGAGTTATTGATTCCAAGTTCCTCTATTAAGGACTGAATACAATATATGAATACCTATTCGTTGAATTATTTAAAGTATTCTAAAATTTTTCAATCATTAAAATTCATTTATTATGTCGTCGAGTTTAGATTGCCCATTAAGTAGACAAGTAGTATTCAGTTCCTAGATTTTTCGTTTTATGTCTAAAACTAGGCATGCCCGGCGGATTCTCACGTGTTTAGAGAGTTTGCTGTAATCTAAACGATCATAACGTAATTTAACATAGCCTAAAAACTTTCTCAAGAAGTTAACTGCTTAAGTCATATTTTAATAACTAAGTACAGAGATTATTGAATTTACACAGACAAAAATATATCTTCAAGTTTACAATATATATATTAAGAGATGAATCAATCGAGACATTAAAGTAGATTCAGATAAGCAGATATGCTTGCTTACTTTGCCTCTAATATTCACTTTTATATAGCTACTCAAAGTTAGCAATATATAGCTAATAGAAATTTTTGTTTCAACGAAAATAATCTTAATCTTACATGCATTACCTGTAAAGACCGAAATATCTTGCATCGTAGTAGCAAGAAATTTCATTAAAATGCACCTGTGCTTAGCTGGATAGCAATGTGTCCTATAAAATATGTAGAGTCCGAGGCCACATAGAATGATCCTTTTAATGAAGTGACTGCAGTCGACTCGATAGCAGAGTGGACACTTCGCTTGTAGCGACCTTAATTAAGGGTGTAGGGGTCGGCTCGCCAGAATTTATCTTTATTTTTTACACAATTTACTTTCGAAAATTATTTACTTTGTCCTTTAAAAATATTAAATACCTTGTTATTTATTTTACCTTCTTGCTTTGGTGGTTAGTATGTATCTAAACATTTTACATTATTGGTATAAATTTATAAATTGGTTTATAAACGAATTCATTTTTGTGTGTCTTACTAGCAAAAACGAATGTTTAATGTAATGGTAAGAATCAAGTAAGGCTTACGGAGTAACATTTTATTAAGAGATTTATTATTGATTTCAATAAGTAATTACGTGTTTTATTTTCTATTCTTTCCATATATATTTCATATAAAAATGGCAAGCGCGTGAAAGTTAAAATAAATAAGAACATATACAATCGTCATATCCATATATCACCGAATTGCGTTTAAATTTTTTATTAATATATGTATCTATAGGAGATATATACATATGAGTTTTTATCTGTTTTTTATGTCAGAATAATAGCAAACGTATGCAAGCAACATGACGTTAATGAGTCACTGCCATCCATGAACAAATGACACTAAGAAAGATCATATATAGATGCATTGCTACTTCTGAAAACTAATATTTTAATTGTCTACTACTACTATCGATAGTTTATTATATTTGATTTTACCCTTAAAAAGAAGCTCAATAGTCATGTCTTGTCTAGTAAATAATTGCAACCTAATTAAATTACTTTAGTCATTACTGGACATGTCTGTAAAATGGCGATGGATGTACACATCAGTAATTGGCGTTTATCCATAACTATGTTTAGAATTATGATTGGTACATGAAATTTTGTATGTTATACTGTTAGTGCGTCAATAAATAAATAAATAAATAAATAAATAAATAAATATTGAAGCTTGGCTTATGATTGCAAGCAGCAACCGCATTTCTTTAACGGAAACATAGGAGAATATGTCTCCGGGAGTGGTACTTGCCAGGTCCAACTATTGTACTGCCACTTGTCTGTATGTTTGTGACTACAGTATATAGTAAATTGATAATATAATCCAATAAAAATAAATTAATTGACCTTCTTTAAAACAAATAATGTTCTTATCCGTTCTGTAGGTAGTTGTTTTGCTGACAAATTAGCTACGGGTAATAAATTGAGATTGCGCCTGCCTACAATCTCGACCATCTGACATATAGATATCTATCTGTTAGTTAGTTAGTGTAATTTGCAATTGCCTTTGTGTTAATTGATCCCACCGTGGCGTCGGTTACGATAATTGACAATAAATTGTTCCGCACATTAATCTGTACATCAAATTACCTTTAGTAATAATGGCGTATTGGGACCAATATTGGCCGATTGATCCATTCGATTCAATACAGATAACATGTAGAATCAATGTACATTAGACTCATATGACAAACTTGATTTTGCAACAAACCAGGAGCTGAGAGGTTTGGAAGATAGCAATTACTGTACAGCTTCGAATAGCTACAGATATTAAAATGGTTTTACTTTTCAATGGTACAACTACCACTAAATTCCATCTTCGGCAATATGACATTTTACGCGATCAACCTAGCAAACAAACATTGAAGTGATGAATATAGATATTTTTATAGCCTTTGGCATTAAGTTAAATAAACTCCCACTTATTTTTGTAGGTATTCACTAACTATAAAATGTAAGCGTAGATAAAAGTGACAAACACATTTAATGTTTTTTAGTGCTTCTTTGGTAGCATTATTCAATGGGAGATTAAAAACACCTAGAAGTGCGGTTACTTAAGGTAAGCTTCTTTTTTCGAAATACTTCGTGATAATTTTGCCTTATACAGAAATATAGGTAATTTGCGAATTTCCCTGCATACTTCCGTCCTTTTTTTATTTTAATTCATTACCTATTACCCCAGATAGTAATCTTGCAAACACACATCCAAACACGCCTAAGAACGTCAGGCACGCACTAATTAACGTTCAACGTGAAACTTCGCCGTGTTGGTCACCAATCAAGCGTGATCTGCGGTACTTCATACATATTCCCCTTTTTGTATTTTAGACCAAGTTCAGGAAGGGAACGGTGGGTCTCAGTACAGTGGTTGCCTCGTAATTGCGTGTCTAACGTTCTCTACACGTAACATGGTCTTTTATTAGGTGGAAATTCTGTATACGGTACTACATTCAAGCTTCTGTTGGAGAGTTATGAAGTACCTCGGGCCTATTTACGACTCCAAATTTTGTGCATTTTGCTTGATTTATTACCTCCTACGCTTATAAAAAGCGTAGTGAGTACGTGTGGGCTATCTCTTTAATGAAATTTCTTGAATGGATCAGGGAATTTATAGTTAAACGCTACGAACGTAATAAATTTTATATATTAATTTAAACATACAATCGAAACTTCCGTCATGTATGATTTACCATTTCTACAAAACTATTTATACGATTATGTTTATTTCTATATTAACTATAAACCAATTGTAACGAAGACATAAATATTGATAACAAATTAGTAGTTTTATGTGGATCTGCTTTATTTCAATTAAACTTTCCAGTAGCATCAGCTCTACGTACAACAATACTTCGGAGAATCACAACTTTTGCCATCTACGAAACTTCACGTTACAGAAATAATTCTGTAATCGTATCGTTGCGTCTCGCAATGGATCGCCGCGTGATCGCGAGGTCTTGTAGTGCCTTGGCTTCAGTACGAGTGTGCATACTTGCAATCATACATCAAATCTACCGCTCGATTTTAGTATTTTTACGTTACCGTCAGTATAACAATATGAGTTCTAAGGTATACATCATACAGTCTTCATCGAATTAAGAAAAAATAAATTGAGGATAACGAATATGCCGTTTCATATATTGTGTCTGCTTTATACATTACCAAAAAAGTGAGGCAAAAATATGCCGCCTGTATGTCATTTTAGAAAATACTATATTTTGACTACTTGTACTAAATAATCTTAGCTATCAAATCTGTTACTAGAGGATCTGTCAACTGATGTATGGAAATGTATGGAGAAAATTACTTATCGTTTACGAAATTCGTTTTCGAGTAAATTTAATCTAAGAGTGCAGAGGTCTTTTCAGTTTTCGATTATTGTATTAGTAGTTACGAAATGTGACGGACGATAGCGCGCTGTAAATCGCGCGCGATTAGCGTCACTTCACATGGCAATGTCGCCACGATTTTCAACTAACCGCATGCATTTTACTCGTTTGTTTGTGATACACTCAGAATCAAACCTATTTTCATCCAAAGTAAATTCTTCATAACATTTATTTTGAAGCAAATATCAAAATTTGCATAAATTATAACTTAGCCAGAAGAATCTACCTTCCTTCTAAATTATTTAACTAAATGACCTAGAAAACATAGAATGCAAACTTAAGTGAACCCAATATCCTAGCGTTTCCGATAAACGACATATAATATCATACAATACATATTCAGTTTTTTTATTTAAATTCATTTCGTTTCATACGAATCGATGATTTATGCACTGCGCATCTAACTCAATGAGGCTTGATACGACTGATGTACTGTCATGATGCAAGACGGTCGTGAATGTCTACATTATGACTCGAGCATTGTTTATGGCCCCGTTTAGCGCCTTTGACATGGCATGAATTTTTAAAAGGCTAAAATGATCAATGATTCTATTTTAGTGCTAAGCAAGACAATATTACCATATTTCTTTATTACTCTTTTAAAAAATGAAACGCAATTTTATGCAATGCAATAATTCTTTTAAATATATTTCAACCTTTATAGGCCTAGTAACAACGATCCTTCCTACTACTAATAAATTCTAACAAAATAAAAGTATTTTTTTGATATGATGCTATGATAGATGTTTTACTACCTTTGATTATTTTTCATTAAATATTAAGTTATTAAATTTAAAAATGATTTGTAAGAAAGAATCTTATGTACCTACATATTTCTTTATTATGTGAGAAGAGTAGTAAACGAGTATGCAAGCCACCTGATCGTAAGTATTCGCAGTCCATAGACATCTATGTAACATGACTGAAATCCTATTTAAGTTCGAACATAGATACGTTGCTACTTCTACGGACAAAGATGGTCGCCTCGCTTCAAAATGTAGCCGGCAATCGCACCTCTCCAACCGAAACACAAGTAATGCTTTACGGTGGATTATGAGGGCGGCAGTGGTACCTCCCCGGTCGAACTACAGTTCTCCCACCTTTTATTATTACTACATTACTATTTAGCATTTTAAGTACACCTATTTATGTGAATAAAAATTAACCAAACCTCTATCACAATTGCACAATTACACATTAAAAGGCACAAATCTTAAAGCGAGTTATTCAAACAGAGTCGCACTCTCTTGCAATTCAACATTTGTTTTGTATCAATTCTTGTTTCGCACACACATACTTAGATTTATACATAGTTGCGAGCCCGGCATTGTTCGCTAACAAGCCGGTGTAACCGCGCCCTGGCACGACAACGAAACCTGTGCTAAACAACACAGAAAGTATTTATAGTAATAAATATAGCTGTATTTACAGCTAACTATGCTGCGTTGTTTTATTAATGCCGAATCCGTATTTTTATCGTCGTATAAATTAGTTGTTTAGGTATTTTCAGTAGGTAGGTTTAGAGATAGTTTTTCTTTGTCTCATAATTGTTTTGGTTATGGTTGATTAAGTTTAACTAGTTATTTAGTTAGTAAGGCATTAGTTTAATTTGAAGAATTCACCAAACTGCTCCAATCGGGTCGATCTATCTATACAAATAATAAAATTGTAACTGACTGCTGTGTGTAGATAAAAGATATATAAAAAAGATTATTAGCGACGTTTATTAAAGCAATAGAATAAAAAATAATAGTAGTTGTGATATTTTTTGTCTATTTGTTGATTTATTTGTTTATCTGTGTGTTTATTTATCTGTGCGCTCTAACGTTAGAAACTTTAAGAAAAGGCTTAACCAATTTGTGTCATCCACTAATGTATTGCAGTAAGCTGCACTTCACATTTTGTGTTCGTTAAGTTTTAATCGGTCTATAAATACAAAATGTGTCAATTTGAAAATTATGGGCGTGAGTACATCAAAAAATTTTGTTATTAGAAAATTTGAAAAAACAACCCGAATATTTAAGGCCACGTTAACGAAGTGGATAAATAAGAATTTTACATTTACGCACAAAAAATAAATATAATGACTAGTTTTATTCTTTCGAATGAAATTTTTCTTTAAATAAATGTAGCACACATTAGTAATAAATTGCTGCCTGTTAGGTATAAAAATTTTCGTAAACGTTAATTTACATATTATGCAAGTTGCCGTTAATTAGCATTTTATGTGGGTGTCAAAATGGAATTAATTTCACTTGATTACGTACGATATGTGCATACAAATACCTGATTTCATTTTATATTTGATACTCAAAAACATAATTTAGTAAAGCTCAGATGCATCGCAACTTGTCATGTTCGAAGGAACGAACTTTCTTTATCCGAGAAACAGTTTTATCCGAACAATAGACTAACAATATCGAATTTTAGAAAGCTGGCCGTCCGTTGCGCAACTTTCTCCCTTTATCCTGAGCACAAAGGTAAGAAAAAGTTGTATATTCCACACAGATTTTTTATGATTTGCCATAATAATGTGTCGGTCACAAAAACGTAGTCTTTTCAACTTGGCAGACTTTCTATAAAGTTTTTTAAACGACTTTGTTTATGGTTACGAAAGTCTATGAATAGTTTTATGGTGCAATAAAATTTTGCATTGAAACTAACGTTTCCGTTACAAATACTGAAAACTACGCATAATTAACAAGGTCATAAAAATATTCGATCGGGAAGGTACCACCGCTTTCGCCGTGAAACTATTCTTGCGATACGAGTCAGCATATTGCAGAGAACTAAGAACTGCAGTTGCAGGCTATACTTACACACTTACAAGGCGATCATTTTAGTCTTCAGAAGCAACAACGCATTACGTATTACTTCAAAAATGACTTCAGTCTTCCTGAAGTTGGATGTAGATGTCCACATTTCAGCGACCTATTAACATGAGGCTAGCTTCTTACTCCTTTACTTATTTCTCTACTAGAATTAGATGATTACCTATTAATCTGCGTATGAGTTCTACCAACTTGCGTTAATGTTTGCACAGTTCGTAAAAACACAAGCGTTGGACTTTTACCATGACATTTGCATTGATATTGATATCATACATATAATACGTCATAGAATAACCAGATACGCATCTACGCAGGCGTGTAGTTAGGCGTTAAATTGTAGCCAGCGACGTTTACGAGCATATTGGCGGCATGCTGGGTGCAACATGCTAAGGCTATCAGTTACCGTCCACGGCTAATTCACTGTGACAAATTAACAACGGCTAAATTCTGCCTCCCCAATGAAGGAACGTTTCTACATATGTAACTACCGGTGATATGTGTTATCTATAGCAGATCGATGCGTGAGTGCAGTAAACCAACTTTAATTCAACATCTTTTATCTCTTGTGCAAGAGATGTTTTTTTTTAATAAAAATATATTACATAAGCTACTCGATACCTTAAGATACTGTGCAATAAAAATGAAAGTCGTGTTTAATTTTTTTGCTTATAACAAAATGAATTAGGTAAATCTAAATAAACAAAAAAGAGGCGAGTATACTACTATATAGAGTATATCTTATATACTAATAACACATAAAAGTACTTCATTAAGTATATGTAATTCACAATTTTATGCATTTCTATAAATACTGACTTTCACAATAATTTCTTTTAAATTAAAGTTACCTTAATTTACAAAGTGTAGCAACATAAAAATAATTATCCGTGTGTAAACTTTAAATCACATCGCATTTCGCTCGTATAATTTCTACATAGCTTTTATCAATGCATATTTAAAGTAACCGTTCACATATGGGAGCTGGGCCGAGCCAATTAAAACTGGATCGTGACAGTCTAAATAAAAGCAATAACACATACTCGTACAGCGAAGGAATAGGAAGGGTCTTCGTGCTCGAATAAAGCGTTCTGAGAGCATTGTTATTGTCTCTAGATCTTAGGCTCTGTACACAGTTTCAACAATTTTACCACTTTAGTCGCAAAAATGTGAATGGAGCCTTTGTGTTACTTATTTATATATTTCGTATTTTACAATAGGTACAGTATGCTACAGAGCGAACCGATTAGGGCAAAGCATCTCATTAAGAAAACTGAGTAGTGTTCTAAGTTAAGTAAATAACCTATACGTTATATAAAGCAAAAAGTGTATCTGTGAATGAAAAAGATCGTAAATATCTAAGTAGTAGTAAAGGTAGTTCGACTAGGAATGTAGCACTATCGACTTCATAATCTGCTATAAAACAATACTGTATGTAGTGTAACAAAGGGAAGTATCTCCTCACATGACTTTCCGTGACTTAGAAGCCAGCCGACTTTTTCAGTCTTCAAAAAACAGCGTGCCCACTATCTATATAAATTCGGTCCGAATTAAGTTTGAATGTCGATTTTCATTTGTTAAAACCACCATATCAGCTAGTTTACATGCTCGTTATGAGCTAGATTGCATACTTGTATGCTAAGTTTCTTACATTAAAAAACATATATCAATGTGTAAAAAGTCGAAAAATCTGACGTTAGTGCATTTCCCATCAATGTTAATGTATTCATCTGTTCTGAGCCTAAGCGCTATGCATGCCTAGAATAGACTTATTGTAGGGCTTAGACAGGAATAGAACAGATACGACATTGGAGATGTAGTGGGGTGGCGTGTTTTGTATTCTAACTGGGCACACTAACTATTCCAGTAGATCTATCTACTGATGCACTTAATTGGAGAACAGTTTTGTTTTATGCGCTTTTAAATTAATAGAAGCCTGCGGAGGTTTCATTAGTTCCTAACACTGGGGTATTTTAATTGGAGAAAATAAATTTAATATTTTTATCTATCTATATTGCCATTTACTTCATTTCAAAAATAATTGTATTGTAAGTATAATATACCTACAAATATATATAGACTATCTAAAAATATAGTATTTACAAAAGTGTTTTGTGTCGCGTTAACATAGCTAAGAAAGGGTTAGTGTGGGCATACTTGATTACAAAGTTTTGTAAAGGACCCTTGCAGTAAGTTAATCAAAATATGAGGCAGAACTATTTAAAACCCGCAACGGTTTAGGGAAGGGTCTCTGGTGCCCTCTAGCGGAGGTAATATTAATTACACTTCCAATTTCGCAATTGGATGCAGCTTGTAAATCGGTTAAATTTCTTACTCCTTTTAAAACGGAAAGGTAAAAACCGAATAGCCATAGATACCTTTTGAGTGGTAATTCTGACAACCAGTTATTTTATCTAGGAATTTAACATAACTATCTAATTCATACTAGTGCCGATATAAAATAGTCTGTAAACTTTGCGCGCGATTGAACTATAGCTTTATTGATTTTGTGGGAATTTAGAATCAATTTGAAATAAGGTTTTTTTATGACATAGTTTTTAATTAAAAAATATATACATACGAGATATGCAACGTAATTTGAAGAGCTATCTGCTAATATAATAATGCGTTGAGAGTAAAGTATGAAATATTTAAATTACAATATAGTTACACGAAGAGAAATATTTTAATTATTCATGCGATATCAAATTTTATTTTATGATAAACTTCCTATCCAAGAAAATTTTATCCAAATCATTCAAAAGATGAACTAAAAACAAATAGTGAACTATTTTAAACGTATCAAAGATACCTACGATACTTGCCGCCAAAAAATAAACTTCAATTTTTACAATTTTCAATTTTACTTCAAACTTTTAACGACTGCTGTCAAACCGTGTTTGCACACGTTGGCTTATCAATAATTACTTTTTAATTATGTTGCCAGCTTTTACTCATGTTAATACATTTTTAGACGTAACTTTATTATTTATTCATAAAGTGTGGCATAAACATTGATTGACTTATCAAGCAACGCTTTTATTATGTGGGTATAATAAATATTAAATAAAATGTAGAGCTAAAATCATTCTGCATTTATGATGCAGTTGGGCGGGCTTAGACGTCGTAGGGATGAAATATTATATTCATGCGCGCTGTTTGTCTCTGACTTAGCCAGTGTGTGTATTAAATGTTAGTACTAATATTATATCTACTATAGGATGAGAGCAATTATTTATGAATTTGAATTAATAAACAAGCATACTACCTCATGGTAACAGGTCGCTAATAAAAGTAGGAAACCTAAGAGCCTGAAGTTTATATCAGATGCGTTATATACGATTCGTTACATTTTTTTGATGTCACATAATTTTTTATTTATCTGTCCTCTTGGATTATTATTTAGTACACTAAATCAAAATTAAAATTTGTCTGTATTTAGATTTATTTAAATATACCCTTTTGATAGGTGCGTTTATAACCTCGCTGCAAAAGAACGCTCTCTATCTGAAGTCACCCAAACCTTAGCGAGCGCGTTATCGTCAATCTACATCCATTGCTCGCTGACGTAATGACACAGCTAACAAACTTAACTGATCGTAAGAGCCACACACGTCTCTCTTATGCCATGGATACGTTGATTTATTTGGTATTTCAGATTGTTTCAAGCTTGTTAATCTGTAATATGTACTAGCATGAAATACGTGGTTACTACATTTCAAATGTCTCCTAACCAAAATATTTAAGAAAGTTTTGAATATGCTACTTTTTTATATAAGATAACTTTTTTATATACCAAACGAGATTGCAGGTCACCTGATGTCTAATAGTCTAGTCTCTAGTGTCTAACAGTAGAACTGCAGCTCATGGACATGCAACTTCAAATAAGACTAACTTCTTAACTGTCTTCGTGCGTAGAGACATTGCTACGTTTGAGGATTATAATGATAATCCATTAAACAAACTGACAAACAAACAAACCGTTTCTTTTACAAACTGTCAAAGCGATATCTGAATCAGATTTTTGTTTTTCTTAATATGCTACACGTTCTGATATTACTTCATTTATTATTTTAGTTCCCTCTGTTATTTTACGTATTTATGTTTCAAATAAACTTCGATTTATTGGTTTAAGTATTTTTCTATAGAACAGGTAATTAATTTATATTTACTTATGTCTTCGCTTCTAAAACACTTATAATGTTCTATAAACCTGGCTATCCTATTATATCCTATTGTACAGGAATCACCTCTCATATTTAATACGGATAAAGCTTTGTAGGTACTTTGAAAATGCATTTTCGCGATAATATATTGCTATCACTGAATGCAGTAGTGATTGTCAATATTTCCCCACAGATCCTGTTTCATTTTCGAGCGGATACCGCTGTAAACAAATCAGTCAACAACTGAATCCAGCAGTTAGACATTTGACTGATATAAAGAGTCGCAACACTAAAAAATTGCTGTTGTTTCCACAACAAATTCCGCCTGTTTGTCCGCTTTTCGCGGGGCGGTGTTATTCGCATAAATCGAGCGAAAACGCCAAATTGCTGCAATAGCTCACTGTTCTCAACTAAAAATTGCGATGTTCCGACAAACAAATATTGCGTGAGTACTACTTGTTTAGTTCTCTTTTTATTGTTTTATAACTTCATTTCTGTGACTGAAATACCAATTCAATGCACTGCATATAATTGCAATAGAGCGTTTACTCCAAATATGTAGGCAAAAATTGTATTTATTGTCATTTTCGATTCTATTCATACGTATTTAATATGTGATTAGTTTTAGTAAGTTACTTTCTATCGCAATCCGTCGTAAAAATTCTTAAGTTTATATGAGTAAAGGTAACGCCAACTTAGTCCTCAAGCATAGTAACTCCTCTAATAACTTACGACCTAAAAGAGAATTTCATCCTCTTTATATTTGGTGCTCACGGGCAGCAACGACTATTTAACAGGAAGCCTGCGTGCTTACTTGCAGCCTTTCT
>DWON01001712.1:0-23283 GCA_018251015.1 Phocides pigmalion okeechobee
AACCCATTATAAAAAAAACCCAAAAATAAACCAATTAAAAATTCCCTCCCCACTATTACAATTTTTTATTATTTTAATTTAAATTAAAAAAAAAAAAAAAAAACAAAACGATAATGACATAACATTTTGAATCGTACCTCCAGAAACAGGTGCATCGATGAAACCAACCCCTTTTTCAATGGCAACGGGGAAAATTTGTTTAGGAACATTGGGATCTACTGTGCTCGAGTCGATAAGAAGGGTGCCTTTTGATGCCTAAAATACAAGATCTAAATTACAAACAACATACTACTAATAAATCTATATCTATATCTACATCTATACATGTAATTCAACTGTAACTGATGGCTGTCTGTACATGACAAATATATTTAAAAATTCATAATGGTGTGCCTTTATATATGCAAGAGAACCCGAAAGAATCTGTTTTTCCTTTTTGTCTGCTTGTCAGTATTTGTGCACGCTAATCTCAAAAACGGCTTACCGGCGGAATTTCTACAAGCAAATCCGATGAAAGCCAAATAGGTGTCGTAAACGCGAATAATGCGTGGAGTTGCACAAGGCATTCTAATAGGACCGCTACTTTTTATTAGCAATTTACGGGTGGTGGCAATACAACTCGACTGAGAGGGTACTTACACCGCTCTCTTAATTTGCTATAAAGCAGTTCCTTCATTTCGGTTGGAGAAGTGCGATTGCCGGCTACACTTTCAAACGAGGATGAATACCTCGCTTGAAAGGGTAGCCGTCAGTCTTCTAGAGTAGCAACGCATCTATGTACGATACTAGTAAGGACTCGTGTACCTCCACATACTACAGACGAAATATATAGATAATAAATGTAGATGTTCACACACAGAGACCACATCAGGTGTCCCGCACGCTAATTCGCTATTTTTATAACGTTAAAAAGTAATAATACATACGTGAGCAACCACACCATCCTTTCCAAGATAAGCTTCCAATACTACTTTGTTACTTGGCAAGATTGATACTACAGCGTCAACACCTTCAATAGCAGCAGCGATAGAATTGGCACTAGTAATGCCATCCTTAGCGGCAGCTGTCAAAGCTTCTTTGGACGGATCGTAGCCACGGACGTTGAAGCCCTGGAAACAGGTATTAAATAATAATGATTTGACATATTTAGAATACTAGCTAAATGCAGATTTTTAAAATCTATTAATTTAGTTTGAAAAATCAATTAATAGAGTTTAGTAAAATCAATTCATGGAGGTAAAAAAATAAATTAATGGAGTTTAAAATTCTAAATGTTTTCGTTCAAAGATTTTTTCTAGGTCTCTTTATATAACACATTTTGCTTATTACTTAAATTATTTTTCCGTCAGTTTTCACTTTAACAAGTGTTTCTCGTAAAATCTTCTTTTAATATTAAAATTTAAGTATTTTTAGCTTTTAGCTTACACAATCAATAATTTTTAAACATTTATTGAAGTTACTTCAAATTGTGTTTATTATTAATAGTTAATTATTGGTTCACCTTGTTTGTCATTTTATTATTATGATGTAAGTGTTTAAAAAACCTTGTAATTTACACCCATGTGTATGGTCATCCACGACACAGGTTATTCTAGTGTGGGACGTCATATGTATATTAAACATCGTATTGAATAAATAAATAAAATTAAAATAATTTTATTACATACGCAAATTGGTCTACAGAGATAAATATATCTGAATGTATAAGATTCTATTATTAAGAACCGGCCATTTCAATTGGTAATATACTCCTGTAAAATAAATACAAGAAACAACGTGCTTCTTCGAAATAATCTATCATAACCCCAAACTGAAATATTATTCTGAGAGCGGCTTACTGAACTTTAAGAGCGCCGAATCCACCCTTTTATCTAATGAAATAAAAGTTATTTAATGTGTTTTTCATTGCGAATCCCCTCCGACCTGAAAATGTTTTACGCAAAAAGCACCCATCTGCATAATTTAACATAATCTTTGCATAAATTGAAAGGATTTTAATTTAAATACCAGTAAAAGCGGCAATAAATGGCTTCTGGCTGCGATTTTTCTTAAATATTCAATGTATTTTAAGTGGACTCCTTGGGAAACCAATGCTATATTTTGGCAGGCAACAAATTATATGATTAAAAATATTTTACATTAAGCACCTCGTAGAAGTAGATTGATCTTTTCGTGACTTAGGACCAAAACATACTCGTTATAGTTTATGCGGCTACGTTCAGTTACATTATTATAGTCAGCGCTATACTACGTCTATGTATTCGTAGATGATACCCAGATGCTAAAACATACAACATTTCAGTGAATTGTCGGCGCACCTTCAGTCTACAGAAATAAGCTCCAGTTTTGCGTTCCAGGACCGCCTCCAGCGTTGCAGGAGGCGGTCCTGCAACGCTGACCACGCTCTAATTTAATCATTGAGCGCCGCAGTACAAGTGTTAATGTATAGACATAATACAATACAAAGTTTTAGAAGATTTATCAAAGCCATAACCTTCGACACGCGAATCAGGTATATTAGAGCAATATCGGTCATTTGTTATCGCTACTATAATGTACTGACAGACCAATAAGTGTTGCATAGTTAATTAAGCTGAAACCAACAATCAACATATTGAGACACTTAATCATTTAGACGTGCCTTATAATATATTAAAGCTGTGCAGTACATAAGGTAGGATGGCAAGATTATGTAGTATGTATGGTAAGGCTAGGAGGTAGAAATAATAGTTCGACTGGAGAGGTACCACCGTCTTCATAAATTCATAACAGTAAATGGCAGTGTTTTCTAAAGACAATTTTTAAGTATTGTTCTAATTTTATGTTGGAAAAAGCAAACGAACTTGCAGTCCACGTGACAGTAAGTCGTCACTGCCACCTATGGTCACCTGTACCAACTCCATAAAAAACTTGAGTCTCGATCGAATCTCGAAAAATCGATCACACATGCGTGGACATCTGTAACCAACTCGGTAAAGAGTTATGTCTCATTGGAGTCCATCACAGATGCCTGAGGACCAATTTGATCACCTCATTTGTAAAAAAGTCGAGAGCCTTTCTATAACCAAATAAGCTTCACGTTTCTTAGTTATGTCAATGGTACCTCCCCGGTCAAACCGCAAAGATACGATCACCTTGCCAATATATAAAAAAATCTTTATTTTCGAATTATATCTTAATGCCAGCAGGCAATATTATTCAGACTTAAGTGATAAGACAATCACTGTTGCACTATCAAACACGAATTCCTCATTGTCTTTGTGAAATATAAAAATATAAACATTGTAGTGATATATAATAAAAAATAACATTTCTACACCATATTCTTTTTATATGAGAACAATATCAAACGACCACGTAGGCCATTTTTAAAGTTCCGTACCTCAAAAGGAAAAAATAGAATGGTCCGTCCGTCAGTCTGTCAATACCCTTTTTTTCTCAGGTACAGGTGGAGGTATTAAGCTGAAATGTATATCAAATTCTCAGGTCTATTATCCCTTAGAATTGTGAAAAAATCAAATTTCTAAGCCAACACACGTTTTTACCGCAAATTTTCGAAACTCGCGAGGAAATCAAAACCTACAGGGTATTTCCCGTGAACTCGATAATAACATATATATTTTTGATAATTATAAACTTATACGGAACCCTCGGAGCGCGAGTCCGACTTGCACTTGGCCGGTTTTTTTTTATGTAGATTAAGCTAACGAAAACGCTAACGGGCTGCCTTATGGAGAACAGTCACCGCTGCCTGGACATTTCCAATACCAGAGGTATCGCCAGCTTCGCCGGTCTGAAGGAGAGTTCTTGAATCTCCCCCTTGTTTAAAGAGGGCTAGCTTTTGAAGAATTTAATTGAACCTTTGTTGAAGAGCGCCTTTTGAAGTTAAGTAGTCGGTACAGCCCACTTACAACCTCTAAAATTACTAAAATCCAATCTGAAGTCGTATGTAGATGCGTTGCTACTCCTGAGGACTAAGATGATTGTCTGGCTTTTAGTATAGCCGGCAATCCCCCCAACCGAAACACAAGAGTAGCTTCAGGCCATTTCAGAATATTGTCGTTTATTAGGTACGGCTGTTACAACCAAAAGATTAAATAAGAACATGGCAATATGACCTTCTATATGACAGAAATGGGAGGTGGTGATATACTCATTGGGCTTTCAACCAATATGATTGACATTTATCAATAAAAACCGGCTCCATCACCTCGGTGCGTCTTTTGAAGTAAGACAGCGCGCATGAAATTACCACTAGCGGTCACCCATTCTAATCCCGACCACGTCCGACGTCGCTTAACTTTGCTATTTAAAAGCCATTGTGATACAATATAGTGATATACGATTTGTTAAAATATTCGTGTAGGTAGAATGGAGTCGTAAATAACATTTCTAAATAGGTGTTCATTTTAAATTCGGGATCTTTATTTATAATACTTTTAAAACGCATTTACAGTGGCCGAATTAACAGATGTTTATTAATCAATATCAAATATGAAACCTGTATAACTAGTTACTTTATACAAAGCGAAAAATGGCACATGTTTGCTTAATATTGTCACGAATGCAAATAAAATTTGTATTTAAATACAGATAAAAAAAATGGTAGTAGGTATAATTATACATTAATAAGGTGCCGGTGTAATCAGTGATTATATTATTCACCTTTTTAACAAGATTCGCTGCCATGTAGCCTCCCATGTTTCCAAGACCGAGGAACGCGACATTTTTGTCTGTTTTCGAGCTGTACGTCCTTGTTGTTGTCAGCAAATACCGGGTTGCGAGTGAGCGCGCCGCCATCTTGGAATCCGATTTAAAATACCACGTTCGCTCAGTGGCGCCCGCGCAACGCGACTGAATGGCGCGGTTAGTGACACTAGCGACTATGTTGCTAGATGCTAACATTTTTTTTCCTCACCAAACTTACTAATTTTATAATATATTTAACATATGACGTTTTAAAGTTGGGAGAACAATAGTTCAACCGGGGAGGTACAATCTCCGCCCTCATAATCCGCCGTAAAGCATTACTTGTGTTTCGGTCGGAGAGGTGCTGTTGCCTACTACTTTGAAGCAAGGCGAACATCTTAGTCCTCAGGAGTAGCAATGCATCTATGTATGTACGAGCTCAGATAGGATTTCGGTAGTGTTTGTGTTTGTACATGGATGTCTGTGAGCTAAGACTACTCAATCAGGTGGTTTGCATGCTCGTTTGCTACTCTTGTCACATAAAAAAGATATGGCAAAAGTATTGAAAAGGTACCGTATTTCTGGACTTAATGATTATGTGATCTTACATAAACATCAAACGAAAATAATTGTGATTTCATAATGAATTTTATTTCTTCCTGTGACATGATACAGTTGTGAGCATATTTTTATATTATTCGTATTTCTTAAGCTTAGAAGTCAAAAATTCCAAATGAAACATAAAATAAATATCTACTAAAAAACTTATAGGAAGATAATTAGTAAAACATTATCTGTTTATAAAATACAATTTGCTAATAACTACGAACATATCATGAATCGAATTGAAACGATAAAGTTTCGATTAAATAATAACAAAAAGTTACGATTGTAAATATCATGTGCAAATGTGTAAAAAATCACTTGAATCTCATATAGAAAACATTAATGGCATACACGTACAAGAAATCTCGTACGTGTGGCAACACTGTGACTTCACTGTACGTGTTCGGATAATTGATGCGTTATTATCATAATTACACTTATTTATTTAATTTTTAGGCTTTTGTTCACTAATAAACAGTGGTTAAGGTCGAAACGCGTAATTGCATAGTGTAAATATTTCTGACCACAAAATTCACCCCTTTTCCCAAACTGCGCTGCATTAAAAGAAATTTGTTCCCCTGACCTATATAAAAGTAATCTAACATTCATATTTAAGTAACTTTTGATTTTATATAAATAGTTTATTTTTTAAATAAAATTTATGAAATAAATGTCTTTATGTATTGAGTATGTATTGACGACCAACTACGGTATTCACAAAGGATATTCCATGTATAAATCCACCGATATACCGAATTCACATTTTGAATAAAAAATAAATAGTCAGGTTATGTATAGTTACTACTTTCAAATTTCCTTAATAATAATAATTATTATTATTATTCATTCAATTAACAAGACCTCATATCAAACTTTATTACCGTATTTTTTTGTTTATCTATACCTGATTTGGTACACAATGATTAATATACGGGCAGTTTATTCTTTTTAATAGTCAAACTAACAGGTTCGATGTAGTTCAGTGTGATTCGCTACAAAAATAACTAAACCTATACAACTTTTAAATTGGAGCTCGAACGTATTTGTTCATCGTGCTTTTTTAGTAATTTAGTTTTGTTTAACGTTTGTATATTTTTATTTCGTTAGCTCTTAATTGTTAACGGAGTTTTATTAAATATAAACATAACTTTTATTTGTATTTGCTCAGTTTAAAATATTTACCTTTAAAATAAACAACAAATTAATCTCGTGCTATTTGTTTGGCTTATGAGCATATTTTTACCCCTAACGCCAAAAAGAAGTGGCTGACATTTCTGAAACTCTGTCTTTATGTCTATCTTTGGCATCATGCCTCTTAAACGAATAGACCGATTTTAATTTAGTTTTCTTTGAAAGGAGACTTAATCCACCTATCAACCTGTGTGTCCATCCATCTATGTGTCCACTGCTGGATAGGTTCTGTGCCCTTTGCATCCAGCGATTACACGCAATCCTCAGGTCGTCGGTCGTCGGTCCACCTGGGGGGAAATGCCTAGTGCTCCTTTTGCCTAGACGTAACCACTCGAGATCCTTTCTACCTTATCGGTTGTCCGTCATTCGAGCGATATGGCTTGCCCACCGCCACTTTTTGCCAGATTTTGAGAACTATATCGATAATTTTCTTTCGTCTACGGATCTCGTCATTACGAACTTTATCACGTAATGAAAAGAATTGAGAGCTACTTAGGTGTAACCCATTGTAAGAAATCCCTCTAGCTTTATAACACTGATCAACTGTTTTCTCGTTAAAAAAATTGCGAGCTATTTTTAATAACTTGATCAATTCAAAATTCAGTATATTTTGAATTTATCGATAGTATAAGAAAATTGGTAACACTGACCTGATGGTGCAGCATCAAATGGGATCAGTCAGATACTCATTTCCGCACAAACAATGAATAATTTACCGATATGAGTTTTTTTTATAAATCGGGGGTTTTTTATATGTATATACATACATATAAAAAATATATGTATGTATATACATATAAAACCTATACCGCCTATACATGCATATACATGTATGTATATGCATGTATATATATTTTTTATGTGAGGAAAATAGCAAACGAGCATACAAACCACCTGGACATCCACGTACAGCCACAAACACGACCGAAATCCTATTTGAACTACATAGATACGTTGCTTCTCCTGAGGACTACGATGGTCGCCTCGATTCAAAGTGTAGCCAGCAACCGCACCTCTCCAACCGAAACTCAATTAATGCTTTACGACGGATTATGATGTACGGTGGTACCTCCCCGGTCGCACTATAGTTCTCCCAATTTGTATATATTTCTTTAGCTTTA
Organism: Phocides pigmalion okeechobee; assembly: GCA_018251015.1. Taxonomy (NCBI): domain Eukaryota; kingdom Metazoa; phylum Arthropoda; class Insecta; order Lepidoptera; family Hesperiidae; genus Phocides; species Phocides pigmalion. The sequence goes on from DWON01001712.1 coordinate 7,608, forward strand.
ATTTTTGTTACATTTTTTTTATTTATTTATAACATATAACAAATTTTGGTAAAAGATATTCTCGGTCCGATTATTTCAACGCATGATAACGTTATCGGTTGCGTTAATACCTACTTAATCGTTCTTTATTCATAGATTTGGCCTCTCAAGGACGTTGTCTGACGCAATTGTTTCTGTGCGAAAGGAAGGCGTGGTCTTATTGAAACACGGCAAAATATCATCAAATATAAACATTATTTTCATTTTGATGAACTTGTAACCCATTTTGATAATATCGCAAAACGTTTAAGCAGATATCTTTTTACATATGTTGGCTTATTGTTTGTCTTTCTTATGGCTTATATAAAAAATACAAAGTCGATTTAAGAGATTTACTATTTGAGTTATTATTTCGTGGCCGTGGACATTAATTTTCTAATTGCACAAATTCTCATATACTCATTAATGTACCGTGTCTTTTAAATTAACATAACTTTTTTATTTATAATTGTTTTTTTATGTGAAAAGAGTAGCAAATGAGCATGCAAACCACCTGATGTTAAGTACATAGTTGCAGCACATATAAATCCACGTATAGCGACAAACATGAACGAAATCCTATCACAACTCGAATGTAGAACGTTACGTTGCTACTACTGAGGACTAAAATGGTCGCCTCGGTTTCAAGTGTAGCCGGTAACCACACTTCTCCAACCGAAACACAAGTAAAGCTTTACGGTGGATTATAAGGGCGGTGGTAGTACCTCCCCGGTTGCACTATAGTTCTACCACCTTTAAAACTAAAACATCACGCGATTTTGTTTCTAAATTGAGAAGCAAAATTCTAGATTAAAAATGTTCGAAATAAATAAAATTCAATCGCCATTACAGTTCCTCTGAATACGTTAAAAAACTCCGTTAAACAGAACTAAAAACGGAAAACAAAACAGCTTAATCCACATAGTTTCATTGAGCTTAAAAAAGCTGAGGAGAAAGCTCCGATATTATCCGCTTTTTGCTTCGTAGCTCTGTTCAGGGCTGTCAATTTTATTTCGTGTGACGAGATAAAATATTCCGAATGCAGGGCATAAAATATATTATACTCTTAAATGCGAAAATTGAAATGTCTTTTTTATATCATGTAAGCAGAAAACAGGAACATTTTTTTTTTATTTCAGAGGATTAACAAATGACCGTCAAGGCTTTTTGACTTTAAGTGGCCGCTGTCGCTAATGGATTTCGACATCAAACCTTTAACAAGGAATGCGTGTCTTGAACACCGCTCGCTTCTTTAAAAGCTTTTGGTTTTTGGTCGGTCAGTCAAGTAAGTACGGCGGAGTATAGGATTTCCTGATTCTAGGAGTGCGATGGATTATACGTACAGGGCAGCAAGGATGGCAGTGAACGAAGGATTAGGATTAACGAAGAAGCGATTAGCGAAGGAAGAAGGAGGGCAACGTGGCAGGGACAAAAGGTCCCTTGAGAATTGCCTGGGTTAAGAGGCATACAAAGCCACAGCAACGATAAGACATCCATTTTCATTAATTTCTCAAACAAGACGGAACGTACCTAAGGTTCTACCAACGTATCGATTCACGACGTCTAACAAGACTTTGTTACTGTTTGAGGTTGGACGCCAACATCCATACGCAAGACCATTACACATCAGATGATCTACATATGCGTTTGCTACTTTTCCAACAAAACAGCTACATTCACCCCAAAACCAAACATATCTTATAATTTTTGACATTTATTATGTTGTTATAAATTGTACCTGTAATACTGAAGGCGCTGTAAAACAAAGTACTACTTCTGTAAAACCAGTTAAATGTCTCAGTGACAAACAAATACAGTTTTATTTATATATTAATACTAGCACAGTAGTTTTTTTATTATTATGAAAGAGTGAGAAACGGGCATGCAGGCCACTTGATGTTAAGTAGTCACTGCAGCCCATGGACAACTACGTCCAGTCTAAAATAGAACAAAAGTTCTATTTAAGGATGGACGCGGATGCGTTCCTACTCTTGAGGACTAAGATGGTCGCCTTCAATAATGTGTATCCGGCAAACACACCTCCCCGACCGAAACAAATTACATGAAGAACGTGTTGCTTTACGGCGGGTTATGAGGGTGGGGGTGGTGCCACCCCTGACGACCCCGGGCCACCCCGGGCTCTAACGGCTCTACCACCTTTAAGTACCTAAGTACCTTTAAGCACAGTAGTAAATGTCCATTAGCTGCAGAAATCATTCAATATCAGATAGCCTGCACGCTCATTAGCTACTTTATAACATAACAATATAGGCACTCTGTATACAAAATTTGAAGTAAATATAAATCGAATACTATTTGTATTAAAGAAATACAAACAAACAAACATACAACGTTTTACTTTTATATATTGGTAGGGATAGTTAACAACCCTAACCATTGAAGACATTTTTAAATGGGTCTTAATTGCAAACTCTTTCCTTCCGATTGCCGTTGCAACTACTCGTAAATAATAACTTTTGTAATTAAACCACTGTTTATTGTTGTGATAAAGACATTTCGGCGGAAACAAATTACAAATTGCTAGACTTTTATGAAGCGTAATGGAGTTTAATAAATAAAGCGCATCGTCCTTCGCTTTGTTAATTATAATACAAGTCCTCCAAAATGTTAAGCAACGTTAAATCAAAGGTAATGCGTCCCAATAAACATTTAAACTAAATTTTTGATTAGAACACACCGACCTGTCATACATAAGGTAAATAGACAATTGAAAAAATATTGCTTCATAATCGTTTCAAATAAAAGTTTCAACACGGGGCCTTAGAAACAATTTCCTTGGTCCCGGAAGACAAGGTCTTGTCAATCCACAACAACATGCGCTCAGAAGACCGCTAACGAACTCACGCGTCCTCATGGTCTTATGGTAAGGTGATGATCATGTGGCACAGCGATGTGGTTACCGCTATACCACACGAGTCGTATAAAATGTGCAACTAGGTGCTAATAAATTTAATAATAACCGACGAAACAAACTATTTGCCTTTTATAGGCCATGTCACCACACAATACATTACATAATACTGTCAAAGCAGAAATTAAGATATGATTTTAAACTTGTATCATCGCGAACTTTATACCATCCATCAGCCTTTACGTGTCTACTGCTAGACGTAGGTTTTTATACATTTTAATGCATGTAGAAATAAATAGCACAAAAACATTCATTTTGTGGTCAGATGGACGTGCCATTTTCATAACGCTGAAAGAAAGGTCAGAATAAACTGAAGTATATTGGCATAAGAGCTTTAACTCAAAATGAGCTTTGTAGTTTTATCACCAGCATAACTTTGATTCATTTATACCAAATTTTACGCCGCACTTCGACGCTACGTATTGGCAGGCGATGTGATCATCCTGCCAGTCAGACATGTATACATGAGCAGCTGATATTTTAATGGCCAAAAAGACCTTTTTAGTTTTATCACCAGAAACGTCGATCAACAATGGGATTGATTGTTAGAAAAACAATCTTTTTGATAAGTTTAATTGCTTCATAGCAAAGTTTACGTTACACGTCGACACTGGGTATTGGCAGGCGCTGTGATCATCCTGCCAGTTTGACATGTATACGACATGAGCAACTGATGTTTTAATATCCAAAAAGAATTTTATAGTTTTATCGCCTAGCGTAGATCAAACCTGTTTTGATTGTTTGAAAAAATCTTTTTGATAAAGCTGATTGCTTCATAACAATAGCATGGCATTTTTATAGCATTTTGTGTCGCACGTCAACGTTGCATAGTCAGTCATACGACGTAAGTAAATTATATTTCAATGTCAACTCTAAAATGTGCGACTTGCGTTTTGCTGAGAAAAAACCCAAATTCTGAAACGTAAGCTTGCAAAAATTATGACCTGCTATTCTAAATGTCAGTGTTAAAAATTGGACGTCTTTTCTATGGTCACAACGGCAAAATGTCTCAAGCTCCTATTTCTATACCAGACAAGCTTTATTTGAGAAAAATAGAAAACGAGCCTATTAGCCACTTGATGTTAAGTAGCCGCTGCAACCCATGGACTGCATCTAAAATCCACACGCAACCTTAAACAGGTTTGATCATTTGTACATGCGTTGTTACTCCTGAGGCATAACGGTCGCCTCAATTTTGTGAAAGACGACTGCACCTTTCCTTATGATGGTACCTCTCCAATCGAACTACATCACCACTTATCACCGTAAGACGTACATGATGCTGAGTATGTATGTAGTTATTATATGCTACAGACCTCTATAGAAGACATTATATAATAAAGAAGGTACTAAAGTTGAGATCCCATGAAATTATATTCTTATTAACATTCCAAAAATAGTTAAAACCTTATGGAATTTCGTGAAAATCAATAAATAATTACGAATAACATGAGTGTAATGAAACTTCAATTAAAATATAATAGGAAAATTTGCATGATAAAATATACAACTTAAAACATTTGAACGGCAATCATGAAACTCAATACCGAGAACCGCAATAAATTGGTGTCAAAAATATTGAATTACAAGACAAGCGATGCTATAAAATATAAAATTACCTTCAGTACACGTATGATGGTTTTATTTTAATTACTACCTATGCCTGCGACTTCGTCCGCATTATTTAATTACTCGCCCTATTTACAAAAAAACTAAACTTATTATGCACCAAAACCTTACTCAGGAGTCACTCGGCCTGTTATGGAAAATTGTGAGAAAATCTGACCAGGACTTTTTGAGTTTATCGCGAACAGACAGACAGACGCCACAAGGGACTTGGTTTTACAATATTTATAGATATAGACAAGACAAACAGGTAGTCCATGTATTAAGCGATGCTATAAAATATAAAATTACCTTCAGTACATTTGTGTTGGTTTTATCTTAATTATGAGCGACTCTTTGTGCTTTTACAATGAATGCGCCATCATTGCCCGCCAGGTCCGCTCCACAATGCACCGGCTAATTAGATCCTTACTTTTTCAACTTATTCCCTTAAACCACCTGTCGTATGGGTGACGGGTAACAAATGGAATACATTTCAATTCATAGTACAATGTAACTGAATTCTAACTGTTAACGGTGGGAGAACTGTAATTCGACCGGGGAGGTACCACAGCCGCCCTCATAATCCGCCGTAAAGCATTACTTGTGTTTCAGTTCTCAACAGTTCTCAACAGCCAATCAGGTACATCGCAACGCATCATGACAACGTTTCCTGTTCTTGATCCAGCTACTCCCCGACTTTACGGATAGCTTAAGTAGCCATTACTCGCTTCTACATCTCGCTCCACTCTCACATCTCGACTCACCGCAGATGAAGAGCATCTCAAGGTGATTGTAACATAAGCGAAAATATTCACAAATTCGGATCGCAGAAGATATGGATCTCCGGTCTGAGCAGGGGGTGATGTGACGACTATCCACTACTCAACAAGAGATGGTGCCACACGATCCTGAATCACACGCAATCTATTGAAGTTTTCTAAATATCTTGCAAATATACAAACTCCGAAATGAGACTACCTGAGCACAGCCGGTCCCCAGGCGACAAAAACACGTCTAGAGAGAGATTTCCCTTTAGCACAAATTTAAAGGCATTCCTTGTTATATTTAAGTAAATTATTTAAACATACTTGCCAATATTTCCTCGTTTTCAATCTGTTGTATGACAAATGTCTGAGGTCAAACAACAAAAAGGTGGAAGAATTAACAATGAATTCAAATTCAAACAACTCCAATTTGCTAAAACTACAAAGCTCTTTTTGAATTTAAAGTTCTTACGCCATTGTTCGTCAGGTTATTCAGACTTTCAGGGTTTTGTAAATGGACGTGCATCTGGTATTAAAGCTACAGGCAACGAAGAAAAGCTGTTTAAATTAAACCTGAATTTTATATTCATTTAGTTTTATATGCTGATGGTGACAAGAGGACTGGTTTATATCTCAATTGCAATCGTTATTGCGAAGTGCAGCGTTCTTGGCAACCTGCCGTATGGACACAACTCTCTTTAGATTATTTAAGTTAAGCTTTGATTAACATTATTTTAACATATTCCATGTTAGATTTGTATCTTATGTTAACACTTAATTTGACAGTAATGGTTGAGAAGTAGAAATAAAGTTCGACGGGAAGGTACCACCACCACATTAAACGCAATCTCGTTAGATACCTCAATTTTTACAAATAATTAGTCCCACGCCGCCAGCGACAAGAGTGCTGGTTCATGTGTCGTGCAGAGAATTGCGATTACTATTCTACGTATACAGCTAGCATTCTTAGGCAATGCTGCAAGGGCATGGACCCACTTAGATTATTTAGGGTAGGCTTTTATTACAATTAGTTTTAAGAATTTTATTATTGTAAAGTAGTAAAGATTAGTAAAAATAATCGAAGAATGGATTAATAAGTGACCGTTGGTAAAACTATAACTCGATTGGGACATACCACCGCCAACCTCGTAATTCATTGAAGCAATTCTGAAGTTTTGGTTGGAGAGGTACGGTTGCCGTCTACGCTTATTAGAGAGAAAAGAGTAGTAAACAAGCATGCAAACCACCTGATGTTAAGTAGTCGCAGCCCATAAAGATCCACTTACAACCACAAACACGACTGAAATACTATCTGAGCTCGAACGTAGATAAGTTGCTACTCTTGAGAACTATGATGGTTGCTTCGCTTCAAAGTGTAGCCGGCAACCGCACCTGTCCACCGAAACATAAGTATTGCTTTACGGCGAATCATGAAGACGGCGGTGATACCTGGAGAGGTCTTAGTTGTAGTAGTAGTAGTAGACCGGGGGGTCGAACTATAGTTCTGTCACCTTTAAAATTATTCATTGTTACTTTAATTTAAATTCACACTATAAACTTTTATAACTGCTGTTATAAGGATGTTTAATAGTGTTCCAATAAAGTGTAAACCAACAATATGCTCTATTGCAACATACAAATGAACTTACAATATCAAATGTGTAACACTCATGCTCGTTTACAACTTACAAATCGAAGTTACAATATCGAAGGTGCCACCCAACACTTTCCTCGTTTGCAACATACTCGTACAACTGAAAGTCACAATATTAATAATGTCGCCCAACATTACGCTCGTTTGCAACTTATAAATCAAACTTACAAATCAAAGTTACAAAATCAAAGCTGTAACCTAACAGTAACCTCATTTGCAAATTTCGCGTCAGATTTTTTATCATAGCAGATTTAATTCAACAATAAATCTGGGAGTCAAGTGGAACACATCGCCCCGGTTTAGACTGTCATCGTTTATCGCTTGATTAATGTTATAATTACCGGGATGCCGGATTTCATAATAATGCCGGACAAAATGATGAAGGTGGCAACTTTATTGTTCATGGCCTGACACTTTGTTTTCGTTATGTGGGATGATACGATACCGCGTCATTCATTGGATGGAATTGTTAACAAATTTTTACGTATCAATTTATATTTTTTACAAACTTTTATTTAATTTGCAATGTATGTACTATATGTTTGTCCGGGTGGAATCTTGCAACTGAATTTTCAATCAGTTGTCTTTGACCGATTGAGCTGAAATTTGGTATAAATATCTATTTTGGATGTCTATGCATGCTGAGTTATGACGTCATTCTAATATGGCGTATAATCCAAGATGGCGGACTAGTTATTTGTTCTGCACTACAACATGGGTTTTAATGAAAGGACTTGCTGAAGAAAACACGAAAACTGAAAATCCAACGTCACATAAAATCCAAAAGGTAAACTTTTTCATTAATCTAAGTTTTTTTACGTAAAAGTTCATGAAATTTGGAATTTGTCCATGTACTGCAGATAACGTAAAGTGCCTTCCTTATACCCTCATTTGCTACTTTTCCAACATAAAAAAGATAACCTGCACGCTCGTTTGCTTTTTCTTTGGTTTGGATGAGGAAAGCATGAAATGATCCCCCAGTATAAGGCGGGGATGAAGGAATTTGTCAGGTTTTTACTGACTAAAACAACCCTGTTCCTTTTCACCCTTATTATTCGGACTCCGCAGGATCCCAATTAGACAAGTGCCACAACCCTAAAAACAGTAATCCCTCTGTGAAAGGAAACACTAAGCTATTTTTAGAACATAAAAAGGGAGCCTTCACACACGTATGCTACTCTCCCTTAGTCCTCGGAGACCTCTTACCAAATCATCCTGATCTATCATTTTACTCCAAAGCCGAAGTCTCAAAAAGCCTTGTCAGCGAAGTACATTAGCTAGTTCACGTCTCGACTCCCACTTTACACGAGGACTATAAATCTCCCCGGGTTTTGTAATAATCAGGACGATAAATCAAGAAGTTCCACAGCGCATTCGTGTTTCGTGTTCGGAACTCGGGCTCTGTTAACTGTTAGTTATGATTATAGTTGAAAACGTCCACAGTGCTTTATTAAGTTATAAAAAAACCTCAGGGAAAGCAGTGTAGAGTAGCCTTGCGGTAAGGTTCCAGCTACTCGGGCGTGAGTTCCAGGGATAGAATTCCTTGAATGCCACTTATTTTCCGTGGTCACTAAGCCTGAAAGGACTCTAAAATTAATGAAATACGAATGAACCCATGAATGAATTCATTAACGAAAGAACTAATTTGTTATTGAATTAATGAATGAATGAACGATTGACAAATGAATTAACTTTATCTATTTGATTAGTATGAGTATGTATAATGTCAACTTTATATTTACCATAATTTTATTAATTATTTATTTATTTAGATTCGAACATAGGTACTCTGTCAGTAAAGGCAGTGTACAAATATTAATTCCATTAAATACATTTCTTTTTATAAAATTAAAGTGTAATTTGATTAAATATCAAAATTATTTATATAATAAACAGATTAATTAATCAAACTAATTTATTAATGAACTTCTAAAAAGAGAACTTTCCCAATGAGGTTGATTTTTTCAAGTTTGTTACAATACTCAGTCATTTATTAACCAAATTCATTCTTCAATTTATTTTTACTTCACTTTTTGTCTCCTATCACATCATAGTAATATTAATTACTACTTTTTATTAAAAGTATTTAATGCATTACAAAACTGTTGTTTTGAATTTAAATTTATTGTTTTAAATTGATGTCACTTAAAATATTTTTCAAATTTATGGTTTATGTTCTCACAAATTTATCCGCCTATGACAACGACGGGGAACAAGTGAAAAAATAATGAAATTCAAGCAATTTACGAAAGTCCAAATTTAATTACTTCTAGCACGTGAATGATCTAGCGACATAACTTACATTTTTCCTTAAATTTGTACTCATTACAGATAAGATAGCATGCGTAACAATAACGAGTCTAAGAGTAGTAAGTTCCCTGATTTATCGCCCAGATTATTACAAAACCCGGCTATGATTTATCGTGTTCGTAAAGGAGACTCGAGACAAGGGCGGTGATGTGTGGGAACAAGAATTAATATGGCATACCGCCTACATATTAATATTATACAAACTTACATCGTAAAAGCGACCGTTATAAATTAGAACGTAATATTTTATAGAATTGTTTAAGTACCACTTAATTTATTTCATTTGAATACGCATCGCCGTAATTTCGTGAGCTGAATTATTATGAATAGATCTTAGTATGACAATATAGGTATATTGACACCTTCACCAAAAATGATTAAACTTGTCTATGCTGCGAAACTATTTAAAAGTTTAAAATTTATATGCCGAATGGCGGCTTATTTCCCGGTCAACGTTAGCCAACAGGGCGCTCAAAGCCGATGTGCTGATTTTACACTGTACCCTTGACATTCATTAAGTGTATGTAAATACCTTGCAGTGAAATAAAATTTTGAATTTCAATTTGAATGGAAAAATTATATAACGTTAGGTTTCCTAATAATTGTTGGTAAAATAAATTCATGTTTGTAAAAGTTTATACCTTTCTTTGATTTCTGTGCTTATTCCTGTACAATTCACAAAATGTAGATATGTCAATATATTGCTACGTGAGCGATATCGCTGACGTCAAATCATAAGGCGTAACTGCAACAAAAATGCCTTTTATTTCCTCATACCATATCATTAATTAGATTCTTTTGTAATTCAATTATTCTTCCCCAAATTTATTAGCTTTTATGAGCAATATGAATTACTGATAAAACTCTAGCTAGACCAAAATATGATTTAAAAATTCTGTTACTGTTAATATTTGAACATTAATTCCTATTTGGTCATTTTGGAGAAGCAGTATCTATCTCTGTATACCATATCTATTTACATAAAGAATTTGAAATTTAAAATTCCATTTTGGTCTACATAAACTTCTAATAGTGATATTTTGGTCTAAGTGAAGTTCTATTGGTGAGTCGTATTGTTCATAGTAGTTACAAACTTTGAAGAAGAATAATTGTATTACAAAACAGCGGGCAATACAAGTTGCGAGCCGGAGACCAGTCGATAGTACGAAGTAACTTTAATAGTTGCAAATGCCCTCGTCAGTTCAGTTCCGAACTACCAACTTGTATTAAGGTAGTTAGCGCCGCTATCTAAGTTATTGAGGTGTACTATTCCTGTTTGGAAGTTGTTGACGAGTACTTAGGATGCGCTGGTCAGTGTTGGTACAGATACTTACGATATACTAACGTACATATATCTAAGTTCTGGTTCTATCAAGGACTATATGGCAAGTCATATCTAGGAAATTATCTAATACATCATTTTTATGTGACAGATTGTGATTTGTTAACACCTGTCTTAATACCTTCATTGCTTCATGATTTTTTTCTTGACATCAGTAATCTTCTGTCTCATCTGGTATTTACCTATCTTTATAGGCTTTTTGATGTAGGTACTCATAGAAAAGATGTTTTCGTTGAGCATACAGTTTTGTGTTCTTGTGTATTCTTTGTGGTGTATAATATATCATATTCCATTAAATTTTATGTGATTTAAACTTTTATTAGTAATTCATAATGTTCATGGTTACTAACTAGTTACTAACTATGAACATTATGAATTACTACTGTTGTTAATACTATACAGTAATCTACTTTCTGTTTATAAGGTATAATGTCTTGGAGAGCCATCAATCTTTGTAGATTATAGAAATATTTTATATAATGCCTAAAAAATTGCATTCGATGTTAATAATAAAAAAAAGCATTCGTCGGTTTGCGTAATCTAAATTATAAAAAAACCTATACTATAAAAATATATTAATAATATTGCAGCTCAAATAAAAATAATTAGTGATAAGTTTAATGGTACGATATTTATCTATTTTTTATTAAAGATATGAAAATAAAAGGTGACTAATCGATAATAAAGATTAAATTCCGGAAGTCTTCGAATTCAACGAAATATTTTCAATATTTCTTGCCGATGTTGACAATATTTTATATAAACATATATTTATTGGCACCAATAAACCATTATGGCTAGAGCTGAGATGTGGTCTCCTTTTAAAAAGAAGATTTTTATCTCACAATCTACTACGCTCGTCAAATCAAGATCAATGTTTTATTTTGACATTTAATATTTTTATTTCCAATGGTAATAATATTAAAAAATGTAACATGGAATACCTTAAATACAACAAGGCTAGTTCATATTTCGCGCAGAGAATTGCGATTGCTATTTAGCGCGGGATTGCAGCTAATGTTCCTGGAATCATGCCGCATGGGCACAGACTCTCTTTTAATTGTTTAGGTTAGGTTTTGTTATAATTAGCTTTAAGATTTTTATCATTGTAATTATGAAAATAAATAAATTCCTTAAAGTTATCTAATATCTATATATATTTTGATGAAGGGCGATGTAATGAGTGAAGATTGATATAACTCAGAAGTGAGCTCGGTTCCTCTCTCCATATGCTGTCTGAGAGCCTTTTCTCATTGTAATTATTATGTACTGCAGCACAAAATGTATACTAATTAAAAAACATTCAATGTATTCGAAGTCATTTATTTTAATATGTTCTTTTCTTTTCTGTTTTAATTTCATGGTATTTTTCTTTTTGTGCCCCTTTGTGTCCCTTGAGTATATTATTTATTTATTTATTATTATTGTCTTTTCTGGCATTTCTTACCACATTTGTTACAGCTGCTGATTGCTGCGACGTTAAATAAACATTTTTAAATTCTATTCTATTCTAAATTTGCATGCCACGGATTCGAAGTCCAGGCCCCCTTGAGAGAGGCCGGAATTTTACATCTAGCTTGACATCCATTCATTATTGTACACAATCTTACAACATTGAAATTTTAATTGACAAATAGAAATAGATTGTTACGTGCAAATAATTTTCTACTGTTATCAAATAATACGAATTACTTATTATACAAGATTGCATAGCCATTTTGACGCACGCAAAGAATGGTAAAAATTAAAGTGAACAAACATTGTAATCAAACTGGACTTTCAACTAGATATTAGTGGTGGAATTGAAACAACGAACTACATATGTAACGGGTTCTCACGATTGACGAATTTTGAATGTTGATATTTCAATTTGTTGCATGAATCGTGGTTACAACTGAGCTGCGATCGTTGGAGTGACTGGAGACAGATTCTGGTGATAGATTAACCGACCTACCCTACGTCTAGATTGTTTTTCTTTATTGGGTTCCATAACCACGACACGTAACACTTACTTACGAAAAGTAGCAAACGAGCGTGCAAACCACTTGATGTTAAGTATTTGCAGCCATAGATATCCACGAACAACCACAAACACGACTGAAATCATATCTGAGGTCGAACGTACATACGTTGGTACTCCTGAAGACTAAGATGGTCGCGTCGCTTCAAAGTGTAGCCGGCAAACGCACCTGTCCAACCGAAACACAAGTAATACTTCACGGCGATTATGGGGACGGCGGTGGTACCTTCCCGGTCGAACTATAGTTCTCCCACCTTGAGATTACATCATTACAATACAATTACATTTTTTTTTTCAATATTTCAAACAAATCTACATCTATATATAACTTTATCGCATACGTATTTCATTGATACTACTGTGTCAATTCCTACCGTTGTGTTTCGGTCGAAACCCGTACAACTACGTCCCGTGAAGCACAGGACTATTAAGCGAAATAGTATTAAAATGTGAGTGCCGACTTCAGAACAGTCTAATCACCTTTCCAATAGAATTATTTCTTACTTTCAAGTGCTCATGAAGTCGGATATAACCGACTTCATTTGACAAAAACAAATGACATCTAGTCTACGTGTAGAAGTTGACTGATAATAGTAGGTGACAATTTTAGTCCTCAATAATACAACGCCTTTCTGATTAACTCTACATAAGACTTCTGTTCTATCAGGAACTAATTGACATATAGACTGCATACTGGTTTGTTTCTTTCTATGAAAAAATGTAGTTAGATTAAATTAATAATGAGGTAAAATAAAAATAAAACAAACATTAATATATTGCCTTTACGAAACAATAAAACATTTTATTAATAAACGTAAAACAAAGTTTACTTCTGAGTACAACTTAACTTAAGAAAATGGTTTTATTACATATTTTTTTAACTTCAATGAATGAATAAGAAACATTTTTAATGTACGTTTTACTAATGAAAAAAAAATTGAATTATTTATTGCTAGCAAATTTGATAGTACACACAATATATATATGGAGTTTATATTTACTTACATTATTTTTCTATTCATGCACCAAGTCATTATCTAGTTACAAAAACTAACAATTAGAAACATCTATTTCGAACGACAACTGAATTACTATATTGAATTTAACTCTTTAATTTCTCGCCCTATTTACAAAAAAAAACTTAACTTATATGCACCAATACTTTCCTCAGAATAGAGTGATTCCTGTTGTTAAAAACTGTGAGACAATCCGTCTAGCATTTTTTCAGTATATCACGAACAGACAGACAAACAGATGAGACGGGGGACTTTGTTTTACAATATTTAGAGAAGAGATATTTTTAGGCAGTAACGCATATAAGGAGGAGGGAAGATCCGGAATCCCCTTTTAGCGGAGCGATTTTTTTTTAATATATACGTTTTGTATCCGTCACCGGATATTCGTACGTACGGTGCGTATATTCGCACACATCCCATATGTAATGTCTAATCAAGTAAGATAAGTACTTAGAATTTAATATTTACTACGTGACATTCGGGTTTAGTTAACGTTTGTATAAATTTGAACTAACCTCCCCTCCGCTTTCTCCTTGATAAGTCTGTAACAACCCCAATTCCTTATGTTAAAATGATATACATGGTAATGTGGCGACCTACTATTAAAGACATTAAATCAGTGTTTTTTGAAAATTCATCCCTTAAAGTAAAATTAATTCGTGGCAATATGCCTGATTGGGTTTCCAATGAGCAACAGAGACCATGAAAACAAGTGGCTCTTTAAAGATAAGAAGCCCTTTGGGTAAAGATTTACATTGTGTATAAACACAGGTGTAGAAAAATTCAAACTAAAAGATCGACTTAAAAAAATTAGACTTCAATTCCACAACTCAGGGATGCTAATTTATATGGAAAATATTTTTATTTGAAGCTATATTTTCGTAGATACATTACTTAATTCTAATTTAAACTTAACTTCAACACAAAATTTCATCCCCTATTTAATCCATTATGGATTTTTTTCTTTTTATTTAATTGGGACGAAACGAGAAACACAACGCTTACAAATAAATTTAGCAATTTTGTGAATAAATGACGAAGTTATTCGGTAACAAACATAAAATACAATGTAATTGAGAAACTCTCGCTTTTTGAAGTTGAAAAGTCAAATAAATAGCTATACTTTTTAACATTTTTTGAAATCAAGTCAGAGGATTGAAATCGGCTCAAACGACAAATACACAGCATTATATTACAAGACTTTTTGAGACTACCATCAAGAAATTCAGGTACGAGCTCCATCAGGCTTCTGCGCAAAATTATCCTAAATTTTCTAAATAACTTAATCCTTATCATTTAGAAGGAACTATTGAACTATAAGTGAGAAAATTCAATCTCTTCTAATGAAATTGAAGGGTACTTTAAGTCGAGGCCTTGGAGACGGTTGGCAAGGAACTCCTTTGCTTGCAGCTCTTGCTCAGCATCGAAGTGTGACCTCCAGCCTCCTGCTTCTCCTGTAAATTATAAGTTAGTATTACATCTTTTCTAACCAGCCTATAAAGCTTCTAACGAATATTTGATTATAGCCATCAATCGAAAATAACTATGAGCGACTGCTTAAAATGCCCTTGAGATAACGGAAGCGCCCATGAAATTTGGTCACTAGCGGTTATCCACAAAAATCTCGGCCGCATCTGTTGTTGCTGGACTTTGTAAATTACGGTATGTACGTTTACTGCTTCCATACATTTTTTAATTGTAGCTGCTTCAATTACATAAAAAAACACAATTACACATCCCACTCCCATTCCTGGTAAAATTCTACTCTCTTCTTCTTCTCTGGTATAAAATTTCCTTCCTTCGTTCGGGGAACCTTCCTCGTTAAACTATAGTCCCCGCCCTCATATTGCGCCGTGAATAATCTTGGGTCTTTTTTTTTTTTATTGTGAAAGAGTAAGAAACGGGCATGCAGGCCACCTGATGGTAAGTGGTCAATGCAGCCCATGGACAACCACGTCCAATCTCAAATAGGACAGAAGTTCTATTTAAGGATGGACGCGGATGCGTTCCTA